>DWLS01000236.1:0-35504 GCA_018246255.1 Pachliopta kotzebuea | reverse complement strand
TTTAATAATAACTCATTTAATGTTATTATAAAATAAAGTCTTATAATACATTTTTAAAACAATTACCTCCGAGGTGAAATTTCATAAATTTTTTGTTTGCAAATTGGACTTTTTACATTTTTATATAAATTATCATTACATTATAAAGTATTATTGAGAAAATAATCAAAAAGTTTTGTTTGTTGTATCTGGGAAATCGAATATCGTCTCCAAATATTTTAAGTTTTATTTATTTATCAAATTCATATATGGAGGTTTATGCTATTTTTCTCTTTCTATAATTTTTTTCCTTGTCTATTTACAGAGCAAATTTTTAAATAAATAAACGAGTGATTAAATTATAGCAGGGATCTAAAAGAGTAATTGTTGCTGCTATTTCTTTGTGAAAACTTTCTTCTCATCTTCGAGAGTGAAGTAAAAGTGTTTTATAGTTCTTGCACCAATTTTCAGATATTTTATTAATTTTTCTTATGTGTTCAATGAACTTTAGTATTCAGAAAGATTGTAGACAAAAGGGGCGTAGGGACGACGAGGTCGCAGACATAAACTCCTTAACAGGTCATCAGAAAAATTTGTGATTAACGGATTTTACGCAAACAGAATAGTAATATAAAATTATACTTTAATAATAATAATGTGAATTTTGAAAAAGAATATTTTTGATTTCACAATCAAAGTGAGAGACAGAGAACTGGAGGAAAAGGGTAAGATAAAGATGGAAGGATTACTAGTGACTGGCGTATAACTGAAAAGATTAAAATTACATAATGAATAAATACTGGATACTTAAATCAGTAATATTTAATATTGATTCAGTGCACAAAAAATATATTTCATTCTACTTATAAGTAAATACTTGTGATTGTTATGAGTCAAATTTTTATTTTAATATACAGCACAGAAGTAACGATGATAAGTAAACCTTCTCGGTATCGGTAAGTCGTATGTAATGTGTAAATGAGAAAACGGCATATGGATGAAGATATAATTAAGAAGAAATTAAATACGCGCATAAACCGGCAGCTGCTTGGACAATATGCCTTTATTTCTTTAAACGACACGTGATCATTGTGGCCAGCCATGCACCAGATTTTCTTTTTAAATTAGGTTCAGCAAATATTACCTTTTATCTTTACTGAGGAGTCTTTAATGATTTTATAACAGTTATAGTGCAAAGGCTCAACCTTAACAGCTAATGAATAAGTATAAAAAAAGTGATACTTTATGAAATTTTGTTTTGTCAGGAGTTAATTATAATATACATGTGATAAATATATAAAGTATTATGTACTGTTTTTTTTAATAAACGTTACTGTTGATAATTATAATATTTTATTTTTTAAATTAAAACTCTGACCCAAGACAGTAGAAATAGCCTCTTAAATAAAAGAAAAATATAACTGACTGCTCTATAGCGACATATTCCTAGAAATATTTCATTTTACTTACTAGACATTTACAAAAATCATGTTAAAAATATTAATGAATAATGTATATTTAATAATATAAATGTTACAAGGAACAATTTGTACTTCAATACAGGATATCGTACATAAATTAATGAGATCCTTGACTAGAGGCAGGAGGAAATGACAACTCAATGAATGGATAGGAAAGCTCCAAATATAGGCCACGGCTGTATCCCGGCACTCTCCCGTACATTAACTCCGTTTATTGCTATACCAGTAAAAGCTTTAAAAGGGAATGACAATAAAATTACTGTTAACTGACGTATAGCTATGGTCGCTTAATTCTAGACACGGTAACGTAATGCCGAAGAAAAATATTATGAGGAAATTTATAAGACCGGAGATGTTATATGAAAAATAATTTGGTAAAAAGTATATATTAGGTTTTCTCTGCTCTTAAGTAAAGTTATAATAATTGTAGAGAAAAGTAAATAGTAGTTAATTTCGGATACCTAAATGAAGGTATTTAAAACAGGAATTTATTAATTAGATAT
The DNA here is from genome assembly GCA_018246255.1 of Pachliopta kotzebuea. Classification (NCBI taxonomy): domain Eukaryota; kingdom Metazoa; phylum Arthropoda; class Insecta; order Lepidoptera; family Papilionidae; genus Pachliopta; species Pachliopta kotzebuea. The sequence goes on along the minus strand of DWLS01000236.1, from coordinate 33,541 downwards.
GTAAAGATCTAAAGTAATCCTCTAAAAGAGTTGTAAGAGACAGCGTTATTTTCTTGAGAATAGTTCTTTGTTAGATAGTACTGGAATATACAAGCATTATTGAATACTGTTTGTTCAGCTACGACTAATTTAATCTTTTCAGCTACGAGAGTTGATTGCTTGAATTTAGATACGTATCAAAAATTGAGATTAATGTAAATTCTGAAAATCACGTTTCTCTAAGTACCCATCAGACTCATCCCACGCTTTCAGAAAGTTTGAATAGATACTTGTATTGATCGTGTGACAATGGCGCTCCAGACAGGTACACTTAATGGCGCAACTGTTTATATTTAGTTTCTTTTGAAATTGTTTCTATATCTTAACGATGAAAACGTAAAAACAGAAATAGAATACTATCATTTCAATTTAGTTTTTAAGTTACAAAGTGGTCAATAACATGGATGTTGAGTTTTAAACATGCATCTTTATAGGACTTTTGAGTTTCTTTTATTGCAATAGAATTTGCAATTATTGACATTATGATAATGATATTATTAGATTAAACATATCCGTCTATTGATGTCCTTTGCTGAACATGGGCCTCCAAAAACAGCGTTTTAACAGTATTCTCTGCACTTGACATGCAAGGTTGCAACGGCAGTATGGTTATGATGATAAAGCTGCATCTCCCTTTGTAATATTCCTTCTTTAGACACTATTTAATAAGACAATGATGATGTTCCTACCCACCTTTACATTAGGTCAATTATTTTATAAAAGGAAATTAATATACTTACAAGTTAGATAATCTATTTTAAATCAGAGAAAGAAAGAAGAGGAAATTTGAAATGTGCTAAGTGATCTATAAAAATGTAATACTGAAGTTTTATATTTACATATATATATGGTAAAATCATTCGTTTATTAACTTTATAACACTGATATTGTTTTTACGTAAAAAGCATAAAGGCTAATCTTGATGCTGATACTATATTTCTATTTTGCATGTGCCTATGAAATTTTTGTGCTAAATTCACTCTTGCTTAATTTCTGGAAGGTACATTTTGCCATGAGGACTGGGAGGCTTATTTGTGAATAGCTGGTCAGACAGAATGAAAAGAACGAACATGCTCGTAAGCAAAATGAACACAAAATCATGTTAACTAGATTGAGCTTTTCTCTTTCGGCACAGAAGCATTTAAAAGGCTGTTTTAATTGAAAAAAACTTAGTAGTGTTATTTACTTCGTTTTTGATGTGTAAAAATCATTATTATTCTCGGTAACTAGGATAAAATATAAGTTAAAGCATAATTTACAAGATATGATGTAGGCATCTTCAGAAAAAGAATGATAGGGATCTGCTAGGTTAATGCGTTTTACCACCATAGATCACATCATAACTGAACACCAGGTGGGATCGTGGTCAAGCATTGACCTGTACCTTTATAAATAAAAAACTAATATTAGTTATTTTTTGGCTAATCGTTCTATATAAAACTTATTTAAAATTAACAACAATTATTAGTTCTAAGTTTTACTACAAAACATCGAAACAGTACCTGTTATTATTTTTTTTTGTTTTGTTAGCTTACGTTTATTAAGTTTTAATGTAGCAACGCCGTTACTTTATCTGTTACTGTTGGTAGGTCTCTAAACCAATGTTTTCCAACCTCTATGATCCCATGACCAACTTCTAAGTAAAATTTCTATTTCCTCTCTCGGACCTTGTGATTTATATCATGCCCACCAAAAAGAAAACATTAAAAATGTTAAAAATAATGACACGTAATTTTTTTAAAAAAACTTAGATTACTCCCCTAAATGATAGAATTGCCCTTACGCCGCACTTTAGGAAACACTGCTCTAACAGGAGACGGTCTAGATATATTCTACCGCAATTCCTATTGTAGCCAACAAACTGTACTATGCAAACATTACCATGTCCCGTTTTAAAGGGCGTTGTAGCTATTGACATTATAAATATTAACATCTTTGTCTTCAAGCGAGGAGCACAATGTGTCATATATTATAGTATATAAAATCCTAATTAGCTTCTCACTTTTATATTTACCATTAAATTAACGTCAAGCCCGTCTCGCAGCTTTGTCGTATAAATAAACTGTAATACTGATTTTGTAACTTGCTTTAATATTAGTTTGTTGTATTGGTTTGACATAAATTATAAAGGTTGTACATGCATTGTTTGTTCCCCAGCGAGTAGCTGCGTACAATAAAAAAAATTTAAAAATCTTTCCAAACAAAATGGTGAGAATATGCATGAAGGTAGAAATTAAGTAACATTAATGTACAGTATTTTATTGCTCATGTTATCAATTAAATAAATAAATAAACAGGGAAAAATACTATTTTCTGTCAATCGATTGTGTTTTATAACGTTAACATTCGGATTTTTGTGTAATTAGGACAGTGGCAGTATTGTGCGAAACAGGTCGGTCTCGTGGCAACGACCGTCTAGCGACTACCGCATTGTGGAGTGCTCTCAACAAGCAGCCAGGTTCGCTCTGGTACCTGCCCTGGATTCCCAGTCCTTCCCAGTTATATATTTAAATATCATTTAGACTTTTCCGTTTTGTCTCTTCATTCATTGGATTAAGCATTTCTTTGAAATTTTAACGTCGAATATAAAATTTTAAAATGTGGTGGTTAAGCAAAACAATTCCAATTAGTAATTGAAATTGTTCGAGCATTTTTAATGGATATAAAAATAATTTTACTATTAATACAAAACTTCTTTTTGTTAGAAAGAAATATTGTCCCTTTAATAACACATTTAAAAAAATGTAAAGGAAATGAAACTTACAAAATGTATATTAGTAAAGGTTATAAATAAAATTTCGTATTGAATTTATTTCCTTGTTAATAGGGTGTTTTGCTCCTACAAAAGCTATGATTTTGACAATACATGAGAATACTTCATAAGTGGAATCTGTATTCATCAAGTCATGGTAAGGATTACACCAGCTGCAGCACTTATTAAATCAAAACACATTGATATTTGTATAGTACTATTATTATTAGTGTTAGATTCTAACTTGGACATTTTTCCAAACAATTTATGTCCAGTGAGTCTTTGACTTTGGTGGCTTTGGCTTTTGTTGAAGTGGAGGAGAGAATAAACTCGTGCATTCAATTCCGACGGAAAGTTTAAACGTAGACATCGGTACTGAACAGTGGCTACTGCTAGTGAAGGTTTTTGTACCTATCTATACAATCTTGCGTAAAAAACTAGAACCTAAATGTAATGTTTATGATGTCGAGGATGAAAACTTTAGAAGATACTTCGCTTTTAGGGAGGAGGTTGACAGCCTTAAGTGATTTCTACTCACTAAAAAACTCCCTGTGTCCAGTGCATTTGAAAGGGCTTCGAGATCTTCTACAAAATGTACCAGTGCCTTTCTAAAGTCTGGCTTAACCACGTCTAGACAAGCCATGTACCAAATTGCGTAGCTATAAACCAAAAAAAACACGTCTAGAGGACAGATAAGGCCTTTTTCAACTCTCTCGCTATGCTGCAGCAAAAATGAATCCGCTCACAATTGCAGTTTCTCTTGTATAAGACACGTCACCATTGATTTTATCCTGATAATTGTAATGATGATTTTTGTTCATTTCGATACGGTAATAATATTATTACGCTAATATGAACGTAAGAAATTATATTGAACCTGAATAATAAAAACTTAATTATTATAAACAAAATCAGTAATCTTTTTAAATTAGTGAAGAAATGTTAAAAATGTACAAAAGTTGTGTAATGAACAAAAATATTTGTCAGAAGTGGGATTCGAACCCACGCCCTCAGAGAGGACCAGAACGCCCAACCACCCGTTTCTCACAGGCAAGTTTCCTTGAGTCTGGCGCCTTAGACCGCTCGGCCATCCTGACATTGTCAGAAGCGATTAATTTATAGTTCTTGTTCATTACTTAATGTAAAAGTGGTTAAGTACAAATATAAGTGAAAAAAAATGTATACGGTAAAGCTTTGATAATACCCCCCATCCCTCCCTGGTCCTTAGCAGACGTGGACTGTTTGTCCAAAAACAAGTTTCTCCAATAAGTATAGTAACAATTTTCAGTAAATAACCTTTTTCCGTATTTTCAATCGCGGAAGTAATTCCGGTACAGATTGTTTATTATTCTCTAGTACCCTGTTATGTGGTCCAAAAAGGTAAGGCTTTTTTACGTATACGTTATAAGAATTTAGGTCATTGTAGTTTTGATACCTAAAGTACTATATTCTAAAAGAACTAAGAGAAACACGTATACATTATGATAAAATTTTTATTATTGGTTTTAATAAGAGCTGTCGTTTGACGAAAGGTCATACTTTGTACTGCCGGTCTATATATTTGTAGGTCTTTCTCTCTATAATGTATTGCCCTCTATTCCATTCATATAGGTTTTTTGTTTTTTATGCATTATTTGTTAAAAATACTTTTTTTTTTATTTAAAAAAACTTTATTGCAACACCTTAAATTAGGGTACAATAGGCGGACTAAATGCCTACAGGCATTCTCTGCCAGTTAACTTAGGTGGTGGGAGATGATGTAGTAGATGAAGTGAGAAGGATATATTTAACCGGAATAATACAGTCATTATTAGATACAAACATATACTTATACAAATAAATACAAAAAACAAATGTATGCATCCATTATTACAGAAAGTACGCATAATGTTATAGTAGAAGTGAACTGTTTTTCTAACCTAAGATTTTCATTATAAGTTTATCCATCTACGAAGAAGTATTTCTCGTTTAATTTTTGTTAGAGAAATTTAATACTGCTACTACTCATACATTTTATATGCGGCTATGTAATGTTTTGTATTTTAACTTATAGATAACAACTTTTTAAAATAAAAATATTCAAAGCCTTCATTCACATAATAAACAAAGTAACGTTACAAAAGTTGCGTGAAGCGTAATCAGCTACCATTGTTACGGTGTTAAATGGTCGCTATTTCATAATACTCATGTTCTCACTGGCTACTTTGTTATTTCTATGGGAATGAGCACATTATAAACGAAAAATGCTGTTTATGTTTGGCAAACGTGGTTTTTAATGAGTTCAAGGTGATTTATATAATTATTTTACAAAAAAAAAGTCATGTTATTACAGTCGCTCGGGTATTCATAAGGTAATTGCAATATTTTCAGAAGGGGATAATAGTTCTTTTATCATAATACTTTTAAATGTATTTGATATTTAATTTTTTATTCATTATACAATTAATAGGGATGTGGCTAGATTAATATTTTCATCCATGTTTTTAATTTCTTTTAAGGTCATGTCTTATAACGCTTCCTAATGTAACAGGAAGATGTCGCTTATATAGATGAAACGTGATATACTTGGAAGACCTGGTAATGATTAAAATATTGGAGAGATGGCATAAATATTACAGGAATTTTTAAAATACTTATTTTAATTTAATTTAGTTAAAAACATTATTTCAGAACTAATTTATGTACCCGCGAATAACAATAACAAAAAATTATTTGGATTATTATTAATAATTGTTTTAAGCGCCATCTATGCTATGCTACGATAACTATAAAAACAGCGTAATGGATTTCCTTTCATGTTTTATATATTTATTATAGATGGCGCTTTCACAAATCTAAATATTTATTAAAATAGCTATTATAATACAAGGAAGGAGTGGTGATTCTGAAAAGCCGAGGACCGCATATGGCGAAAGACTGTCGAAGGCCTATATTTTGCAGTGGATTGCAAATATTACAGTTGTATGCAAATATTACTAGTTTGTAGGACGTAGCTAGTTAATTAATCAGCTACCTCCTATACTGCAAAACAACCTAAGCCACCAAAACATTAAATCTAAATTAAAATTGTACATTCTCAAAATTAAGATCCATTTTTTGTAACACATCTAAAGACACTTAACTGGCTCTTGTTACTATGTACTACTATATTATATTAAATATTATGTGTGGGCGATGACTGATATAAATCAGCATTGTTGACAAATCTTTGTGGTTTTTTCAATGCTTACTAGTAAGTTTATGTTGTATATGACCTTTTGTATAATTGATAAATAAATTAAAAAAAAAATTACTGGGGTAACAAAACTATAACTGTAACGCTTTGTCTTAAAGTGACAAGGACAATGTTGCGCAGTGTATATTATTCTAACTTGCGCCACACATGGGGGGCGAAGTACTTACTATTAGGTAAGCTACGTGCAATTCTCATTGCTTCGAAGAGTAAAAAATGGGTGTATGGAAAAAACGTGCTGAATAATTTTAAGAGAGTGGACATAAATCTATTTTTATGATAATAATACTAGTCCGTCCTGTTGTAATAGTGAGTTTTAGTCAAAAATTTTAAATACGATGTGATTCTAAAGGAATCTAAGAAGGAACGAAAAAACAGCTTTGAGAAAAATTCACGCGGAGAAAAATTTTTCGGTCATTAATATCGAGGTACATTAATGCTTATGTTATATATATAATCAGTGCAACTCATCTGCTTTTTGGAAAATTAAGATAGACGTATAAATATTATAAAAAATGTATAATAATATGCGCGACGTATTGTAAAGGTCTTTCTTTTTGTTGGGTTAATATACATAAAATTATTTCTAAAAGGGATGAGGAGGTTTTCCAGTCTTCTATTGTTCCGAAAGCAATAAACGTCTTTTTGTAAAGTAACAATAAAGTATAGTTTCTTGTCCGTTTTTTCGGACATGAATTTCGCTGAACAAAGCGACTGCGATCTCTCGCCTCATTTGTTTCCTACAAAGTTTCGGTTTATCCTTTCTCATGGAGCTCTACAGTCTGTTTACCCTTTGTATTAAATTTTCAAAAGTGTATGATGCAAAACAGTATATTATTTACGTTGTTAAACTTGCCGACGAAGAATTGGTTTTCGTTATAAATTTAGCTGTAATTTTTAGATTGAAGTTGTGTTTGTCTAAACAACAGTTGAATTATTCGTTTTAATAAACCAATGAAAATTAATAAAAAGCTAACACGATTATATTGAAACTTTGGGCAAGTGTTATTAACAGTTGAACAAAGTTGAAGTTTGAGTAAAAAATGTACACAAGCCATGAAAGTATTTAAAATATAATGTAAATATACTTTGTATTTGTTATTACATGTATTTATCTTTTTCTGTGTAAGTAGTACTAAAATTAGCGATATTTTAAGTTAGTTAAATATTCCACAAATGTTATATTTAACGTTTTACTATAAATTTAATAGTAGGTAAAGGAGAAAATACAATTAGACTAGCCAATTAACATAACTTAAAGAACAAAAGAATTTTTTAATTTCTTATTCATAAGGAAAGATGCGATTAGACCTTGAGTAAAATGCAAATTTCCGTAGTTTAGCATATATAATTTTTTCCGTTGTTTAAGAGAGAATTTTTCAATTAATACTTAAGCTATTATAAAAATTATCTGATATATTGATTTTTATATTTTTATGTCGGTCGTATATAACCAATAAAATAATTAAAAATGCCTCGGCATCAGACTCCAAAGATTTTCCGAGGGTTTGATAAAAAGAAAAACCTTCGTGAAAAAATTGCTTTGATCTAAATCGTAAACGGAGTTATTCAAATTATTTCTTCTTGATAACATTTTATCTTTATTAAAAGTTTTTTTTTAATCTCTTTATTATATTGATATGAAAAACTATGTAAGAGTATAACATTAGCGTTGAATATTAAATTCTATTTTATCATGTCATTAAGGGTTAGGTTAGACGATGTAAGTAAATTTAAATGAATACCTCGATTCTCTTAAATTTTCGTATATCAATGGAGTGAACAAAAAGAGAAATTGCCTCCAGGTTCTCGGCTGACTGGATAAAAATACTGTGATATGGAAACAATGGCGGTGATTGCTCGACGCATTTGCATGTTTAATTTCCAGACATTTTTATCGTTCCCTCTCCGCATGAAAAAAAAGAGGTTTTATTCGTAATCGCTTTTTATAGTTCAACTTTATTAATTTTATATGGTTTTCTATATTCAATGTGTGTGTAACTCTAAAGTCACTTAGTGATCAGACATTTTTAATCTAAAAAATATACGTAAAAGCAAAATATTTCTTAAAGAGTATATCCTGCTAAGAACCTTTATAGAAAAAAGTCTACTCGTAACAATTTTCTTATGGTAAAAATGTTATGCAGATAAGATATAAGCAATTTATGTGCACATACATATAAAATATTTCTAAATAATTTCAAAATATTGTAATAATAGATCACTCATTAGTCTGTCCGTTTATATAAGTATTTCTTACAGAATGTTGCCTTTAAGGAAATTTATAGATTCCTTATTTTTTGTGGAAATCGTCCTTATAATAGATAATAGAAATTAGGTTTTTCTTATTCGATAAGAAGTGCATTTACTTCATGGTAAGAGATACTTTCGCCTATAAGGACATAGCGTTGGTTAAGATGGTATATATAGCAAGTATCACATTGAGCTCGTCGCCTTGAAGTATATGGTGTTAAGTCTCGTTACCCCAATAATTTTACTAGCTTATAACACCTTTCAAATCGGAATAAACTAATCTTTATACAATTCTGTTTGTCGGCAGAAATGGGAGCTGTGGTGTTATCTACCTAGATGGTTTCCGGCAACAGAAACCTACCACCAATAAAGTCCAGGTTATCAAGAAGGTAGTCATGTGATCTTTAATAATTTGTTTTTAAATTAATTAGCAAATTTTTACTGTGAGAAATGATATTAAATATTCAATGAACGGCACAATCAGAGTATTAGCTGTACATTCTACGCACTTGCAACATCTTGAGCAGCTTCCCTCCAGCCATAATCCAAGCCTCGACTAGGGAGAGGGCGGAGGTTAATTCCTACTTGTTCATACACTTGAACGCACTATAACTGTGTCTGGTGTTTACGCACGATTACCATTGACTCACGGGTATTCAAATTGCAAAGGTTTTTTCTTCTGGTAGATTAAATGAGAAAAAAAATCTGAGATCTATTAATAACGAGGAGTTATTAAGATAGAACATAGAGATTAAAACCCATACACTTTTACATACTTTTTTAAATTAAACTAAAACTATTCTTGCAATATACTTGCTGTAATTAATCAAAATTAGTTAGTCCCCTGCCTACATTTCCGTTCATTACATTACTTAACTCATATTCTTACTCTATTTCTGATATATAAGCACAAAAAATAATACTCTTGTAAATATTGTCTTAAGAATATTTTGTGTCATTAACTTGTAAGGCAATGCTTTTTAACGAGAAGCAGCGAAGGAAAAGAGAAATTATGATACTGTTAATGCTAATTCCCTCTCAAAATAAGAAAATGACTGTGCTTATATATTCATTATTGAGATGGTATTTTTAAGATATTCTTATGTGAAAAATGTAAATTAAGTTTGAAGATTAAATATCAAATATTTAATGCATATTTCTGTATCTGTCAAGAGAGTTTATTATATTACTAATTTATTTATTGTTAAGTAATTTAGGAGATTGTTCAAAATATAAGCACGGGAAGAATGGTTAAATATCTTCATAGCGAAAAGTTACTGAATGAATCATTGAATGGAACAACAGCTCCTATACATATAATCATTCTCAGTGTGAAGGGGGATAGATAGACATATATATCATTTCAGATTACTAAAGTTCATTATTGAAAAGTAAGAAAGTTTATTACAAATATTACAAAAAAATATTGCGGTAACTTTGATCAAGTTGTAAGTTATCTCGCGTGTAAATACGTTTACTAGTTTAGTTTAAAAAATCTATGTAAATTCCGTTAAAAGTGTTTTATGTTGGAACTTAGGTTCTATGTATATGATACGTCAACAGACATTCCTTAACATTTAGCCGAAGTAAAGAGTAAAATATGAATTGTAACAAAGTGCAATGAGTTTTAAAACGAGTCGAACATGTACCTTGAAAAATTGCTAGGTTTTATAATTTGTAACATAAGTAGTAGAAGTATAAGTTAAGTAACGAACCATAACTAAAAAGGCTACTAAATTAAACCTGTTTTCTTATTTTAATAGTAAAAGGTACATGATATAGTTTTTTAGGTTGGTTAATAGTATATTTTACTAATAACGTTTTGATTCTATTACTTTAACAAAAATTTAAATGTAGGTAAAGAAAATATGTCTAATATTCAGGTAATCTGAGGTTGTAGAGACTTCAGGAAAAGTGGTTGCAAGCAAAATGGTATTTAACACTTTTAATAAGCCTTATTTTACGATACTTAATGAATAAGGAGCGAGCGGGCCGCAGGAAAGCTAGTAAATAACACTTAAATTACTCAGTTAAATTACTGAATCCGGTACTTGTCTAAAGACCCTGACCATTAATTGCTGTACCTTTGTTGAGTGCTGACAGTTATAAGATTGGAACGACTGTATGGAGTTTCCTAATTACGCTAAGGAATAGTAGAGTCTAATAGTTTAAAGCAATAATGAATATTTACGATGGTTTATTTTTTGACGATGCAAGCAACCCGTTCACCTGATGGTAAATGGTACAGCTTATAACAAAGTGGCGCTAATAAGGATTATATACACAGCACCACATAGCGCTCGTCGTCTTGAGACATAAGATCGCATAACCTCAATTTCACTACCTTACATCGCCCGTCAAACCAGAGCACAGTAAAGTTTGCCGGCTGCAATAGGAGTTGCAATGCTACCTATCTAGATGGTCTCGTGCAACAGTGATCTTCTGGCAGCAGCAATTGAAAGTTATAAGAATAGTACATTATTATTATCACCTGCTTTTTTATTTAAAGTATATTCACTTTGTTATTACAGTTGAACTAATTTGTTATTAGTGAGTAACTGGAATTCTTACTTATGTGTAAATCAAGCGAAATGAAAATAAATCACAACATATTGTTATCTTTTACACATACCTAATAACGTTAACACTTTTATTGTAACATATTTATTTGTAGGAACATTTTTTAATGAACAAAATATTTGTTGTTAGACTATTAAAAGTTAGTTCTTTGGTATATGATTATATTTAACTTGAACAGGACCATTCATCACATTTTAGGTATAAATAATTATCTTAAAAATCCACTATGATATTGTTGTTTTTTGTAACTGTTCCGCGACTTATAAAACATATAGATTTTTATTATTTTTAACAGTTTGTTGCTTTCTGTACTTAATTGCATTATTAAATCAGCAAAATATAATTATCAGAGGATTTAATTAGATGCTTGAAACGGTCGCTGTAATTGCATTCAATTACACCTTCATTAGTCTGTGATTGATTTAAAAATGTCTTTAAATCTTAAGAGTTTTTTAATCAACTGTAAAATTATATATTTTATGAGATTTTTTATCTATAGCACTAAACATTTCTAATACTTGTAATTTGACAAAAATGTTGGACTTTCTGTTTGGAGATTTTGTAGTATTAATGTATCTTGACCTCGCGCAAATTTTAAATATTTGGATTAGGAAGGAATCAGGATCAGAAATTATCCTGTAGATGAATAAACGTTATCGCTATCGTTCACTTAATAATATAAGACCATTTGTTTGTGCTATAAACCATAAAGAGTCAAATTTGATTTTAGATAATGCCTCTAATATATGAGCCATTTATAATTGATTTACAAAGGGTGATGAGGAAAAAGATTTGTAAGTTCTACAATATAAGATATCCACATGTTTAGTTAAAGGATGAAGCGCCGAAAGTAAGAAGAATTTATCTACATTAACATTTTAATAAGTTTGTACTGTTTTTTTTAAACGATAAACAATTATTAGTACATTAAATTTATATATTGGTCGAGAATTATAGCGGATTCAGAAGAGATGAAGTATTGTAACATGCAAATAATTCATACGAGTACGGCCGCTTTGTTCCTTTTATATTGTTGTTATTACGGTACTGAAACTTTTAATGAAAAAACGTCAATTTTAAAAGTTCTTGCTTTACACAATGGATACAATTCAGAAGCAATTTTATTTAAACAAGTAATTCTTGTAATATTTTCGGTATGATTTTAAGGTATAATAGACTAGTTCAAAATGTTATGTATGAAGAATTAGTCGTTGGTTTGACAATTACTTATCATTTTGAGTTACAAAAAAACCTCAAGTTTTCGCTTTAAAATTATTTTCGCCTTCTGGATCCTAAGGTATCATTGTTATTGTTAAATATTTTATCTATGTACTCTTCCAAACACTGTCATGTCGTAAACGTGAAAGTAATAACGAAAATAAGCGACAACTTGAAACAAATAATAAATTATTCATGGTCTGTAATGGGTTTTATGCTGTTTGTTTAAAATTTATCTCGCTCTTGTAGTACAGAGTTTGTATTGATTTTGTTTTCAGTTAAATTTTCATGGGGTTTTCAATCTGACCTAATAAATTTCGTGCCTGTTTTCGCTAAGGAATGTATAAGTAAAGTTTTCCAGAAGCTAAAGAATTTGGACGGGCTCTCAGCGTTTTTTGTGTACAAATATAAAACCTGCATATGTTAGCAGTGGACTAACTGGATAATGAAATTTTTATTATAATAAATACATTATCTATATTAAATATGTACATTATGTACTATAAATACACTATTACGTGACATAATATAAAAAAATCAACTCTTAATATATTTAGATAGATCGTTACCTAAGAAGATATTTAAAGTGATTTACGAGACCGGTTGTACTTTTAAATCATTTAATTATAACTGTATTTTCGTTTTATAAGAATATAATCAAAAGACATTAAAAATATAAAACCTTCTGGTGTAATCCGTACAAAATGTGGTTAGTAGAACAAAAGTGGGGACTGTCAGTCTGCAGCGTGGATACAGTCATTAATATTAATTAGTTCCGTACAAACAATTGGGGCCACGAGGCTGACTGCCGAATTTCAGTAGTTTGAATAAAATTTAGTAGTTTCTACCGATCATTTATGACCGTACTGCAGAATATGCATTTTACTAGCAGACGTGATTTCCCTGGTCCAGTGGCTTTTAACATTTTAAGTTGCTAATTTAAAAAAATTAAGGTATAAATAAACAGTTATCTTAATGTTCACAGTACTATTAATACTAACTTTTATCACAAGAAGATAGTGAAACCTATTTTACACAAAGCTAGACAAATGCGGATTAGTGAATTCTATATTTTCACGGAATCTGCTATTCTTGGAATATATTTCCTATTAATGTTTATTTATTACCGGTAGCTCTAGTTCCATATCAAACTAAAAGTCTATAAAGTTATTAAGAATATTCATGAATCCCATATCCTCGTGATACAATTCTTCTTATTCTTCACCAGCCGATAGACGTCTACTGCTACACATAGACGCCCTTTAATAGTGGGGAGATTTGAGCCGTTTCCTATCACGCTGGCCTAAAACAGGTTGATGGAGAGGCAGGGCCTCGTTTGTTGATTAGCAGGATGCACCGCAAGCGGGAGAGGTTGGCTTAGCCAGCTAACGCGAAGGTCTTTTTAGTCGTCTTCTTCGACAAGCAGGGATTACCTTAGTCATTTTCTCATTAGTCTGAGACTACAGGGATGAGAGGCATTTATCTGACAGTCCACTGTTCTGGTATTACCCGAAATACTAGCTACAAAGCTTTGCTAAGCAGTTAATACTGTAGTTTATGCAGTATAAGCACAAAATAACGAAAACAATGTCCAGTTAATTGTTCTTGCCCGGGGACTGAATGTTGCATATTCATCGATTGCAAACTCATATTGAATGTGCAATACTCCATAATTGATTCGTTTGTCGCTTTACGTGTGGACGAGTTTAACTTTGCGCTATTGTGGATATTAGATAATTCGTAGTACTTGAATGATTATTTATTTAACCACATATTAGTAACAAACAAAAAGATGTCATTAAAACTTTTTAGATGAAGAATCAGTTATCGGCACATGACAAACACTTTTATAAATTTTAGGAGAATTTATATATAAATATTATATAAATAAATGTTTCCCATTTGCGCTTCAATAAAGTTAAGTTTTTTTATTTTTAGAGGCGGTGAGATAAGCGACACTTTCACTTGATGGTAAGTGATTCGCTTACCTATAACTTCGTGGTACGTGGTTAAAATGATATATATAGCACCACATTGCGTTCGTCGTCGTGAGACATACGATGTTAAGTCTCGTTACTTCAGTAATTTTAATAGCTTACAAGGCCATTCAAATCGGAATACAGTAATGTTTGCACATTACTGTCTGTCGGTTGCAATAGGAGCTGTGGTGGCACCTACCTAGGTGGTCTTCGGCAACAGCAATCTGCCACCTGTCTTCTTTAGCGGTGTATGGGCTAATATGTGCAGATTATAACTAAAGAGACGATATTAAGCCATGCGATTAAAAATAGGAACGAAAATCATTATGGATTTTTAATTTAATATCTACGTCAAAGTACTTTCAACGTTATACTAAATGTGTGACGTAGCTTAGTAACACAAGGCACAGAATTCGTTTTCCTCTTGCGCTGTACAAAGTCCTTTGAGTTTCACAAATGTAATAAAAATTTTTTATTGAAAAACGTATAGAAAAGTTTGTAATTACCCGTTGGTTTGGTCTAATTTCTTTTGAGGGATATCATGTTAAACAAACCTGCTTACTTTGATGTTTTTAATTTACGAGTAATGGTTTTTTGATGAAAACAAACTGGCTTTTTACTCTTTCGTGTTCAAACTAAATGTCTCAGTTTCCAAAGATTCAAGGATTAGTTTTGTGTTTATGAACAACATAAGTATCATGTCAACAAGACAAATTCGAATTTTTAAACTCACACTTATAAGCACGATAATTTGTAACACCATGATATTTTACATTTTTTAATATTTGTCGTTATATTAGATGCTAAATATTTACAATTTACATAACTTTAGTTTACATAATTGTTTTAGTAGAATAAATCGGTAATGAATAATAATTGACAAAATATTTTTCTTAACTAACTTACAATTGTAGTTTTAGCATAGTGCGACAAGATAGTTAAGGGTTAAAATTTTAAAAATAACCTAGAAAATGGTTAACAACAAAATTGCTTTTAATTCAAAATTTGGTGTATGAAATCTAAAATAATATTTTTTGGCATTTGATTCCTTAAGGGATTGTTACAAAAAACTTAGTTATTTTCTTTTTGCGTACGATACTGCGTCCCCAGAGTGTTATAACCGAAACTCACGGAAAACGAGGGGTACAATATGGTAACGAAATGGGCACTGCGGTTGAACAAATTCTACAATTAAATCTATATATTTTCGTATGTTCAAATTATTTTTTTATCATATTCATCGCAATAACAGGCAGAAAACTCATACAAAAACTATGAAGCGTTTGTTTAATTTAAAACTGCAAAGTTAAAATAAAAAAATTATGTAAATCATAAAGTGATATATGTGGTTTTATTTTTTTAATGCACTTCTCTTGTTGTTTTTTTGTTTTTCTTTTTTTAATCTGCAAAGTAAACTAACGCAGATTAATTATCCAAATAAGAGTAGCAGCAGAGTACATTGTGAAATATTAAAGCAACTGTGAGGGCACTTTAGGAAATAATTAAAACGTATAAAATGAGTATTAATGTACGTAATTTATATTCAAATGTTTGTATTTGTAGCGCTCTCTCATATTTACAAATTCATGTGCGGCATTAAGATGTTAGTAAGTTCGTGATCGTTCTGGGATATTATATCTGAACTTTATTAGAAGTTAAATAAAAACTATTAACTAAACGCATTAAATTCGCATAAATTAATTTTATTAAATATACTTATTCTTCCTTTAGATTTCCGAAGAGAGTATGGTGGTAAAGAGAAATCTCGACTTAAAAAAATATTCTAAAGGTTTGGTAGAATAACCAAGACATTGTTCAGAGTAGCGGTTTTTAAACTATATCGATGTATAAAATTATGAAACAATTTTTCACATCCTTCTAATAATAAATGTCATGAATCTCAAAGGCAAGACCTTTTATACAACAATTGACAAAAGGATTCTTATTTAAAATCGAGCCCATAGGCACCTTGGCAAGAACCCTTTTTTTCCCTCAAAGACATCTTATGCTTCAATAAATATTTTTCTTATGCTATTAAGTTTATTAAAAAATGGATTTTTTGTAGCGATATTATTATTAACATTTTCACCAAAAAAATCTGAAATTTGTTCATGAGCATTATTTTTTTTAATATTGTTGTAATGGATGATTCATAAGGATGTACAAGAGGAAATTTTTAAAATTACACGCATATAAATTTTCATCGAATTTAACTAGAAGAAAGCGGAACCATTTTACTAAGTAAAAGAGTGTGTCATAGAATTGCCAATGCAAAAATAAAATTGGGTAGTAAATGTATTTGAATACCCATGAGAGGCACAATAAAAAATAGAGGAATATTTCCTTACCGCGATGGGTCTACCCTTAGTATACTTTAAATAAAATAAAACGACCCTCTTGTCTATACTAGAAGTTTGTTTTCTTTTATTTATAGTTACACTTGCATTACAATCAACAAAGTAGGTATTTAATCTTTTCAAAACAATTTCAATATTGATTTCGTCCACTATATTTATGTAATAGTAATTGTTCTCTGTAGGGAAATGTATTACTAAGTTACGTTATGAATTCAAATATTTTTTTTCATTAAACAACTACAGGGATATCGCAAATGTTGTTTTGTAAGATTTTGTTTATTAAAACAATATTTGAAAATGGTCGGTGCCATGGCAATTATCGTTACGAAAATTGGTTCATCGCTATAAAAATATTGCTGCTCCATATGGCGGTGAGTTATAACATCGTTTATACGAAAAAGTACACATAATTGCCTATTTTTACGATGCTTGAACCAATTGCAGAAATGTTAAGAGAAGCTTTTCAAATATTTTGTATTTTTCATTTATTTCTTTTAAAAAATTTCCTTTTTTTATTTAAATAGGCAGGACACGAGCAAGGCGTTCACCTGGTGGTAAGTATAGTATAGTCTATAACAACGTGATTCCGAACACAGAATTATATTATTTCTATTACCACAGAATATAAGATTTCAAGTCTTGTTATTCTAGTAATTTCATAACATCGCTTTTTGTACAGAATTACGGTATTGTTAGCATGTTATTACTTAATAGCAGAAGTTGAGGCTGCTGCTTAGATGGCCCCTGATTAGAGACCTAATACCAATTAGCAAAGTTCTTGTTTCAATGGGCCAACTTAAAATTATTTTAGTATATAAGCAGTATCTATTCAACATCGTTGAGTGCTATCTTCAAATTGAATTTGTGCTGTCAGTTGTAGTAAAATTAAGTTATCAATATCCTTATTTAAAAGACGATGTCCGTCTGTCCATCAACAATTTCCAATCTCGAGAACTACACGAGGTAGGAGGCTGTATTACAGGCATACAGACAGATCTCGTTTAGATAAGATCAGGGCCGTTGGAATTTTGTTGGTATGTGATCGGGTTCCCGAGTTGTGGGTGCCCAAAGATTCACAGTTTTGTATGGGACATTTGTGTTACTAATACCGTAACAGTTTAAAATAATTGTTAATGTAATATTTTTTTTACCTGACGAGGCGATGAGCGTTCACCTGATGGTGAGTGATACGCTTTCCCATAACAATGTTGCGTCGGTTAACATGATATACACAGCACAAAATTGCATTCGTCCCCTTGTGATATAAGGCGTTAAGACTAGTTACTGCAGTAATTTCACTAGCTATGACTCCCTTTAAACCGGAACACAGTAATCTTTGCAAACTATTATTTGGCGATAGAAATAGAGGCTGCGGTTGTATTGACATAAACTGTTTGCAGCTACAGAGAACTATCACCAGTAACTTCATTTCACTTTAGTTATTTAAAAAATAAATTAGCATCATATCAAAGGATAATTTAATATTAACAATAGGGTACATTTTGTGATTCCGACGTAAACTTAAATAAGAATAAACTGAAGAACCGAAATGTTTCATTTTCATAACAGTTATTTGCACTGTACACCAACTGAAATAAAAGCTAAAAACTTTGTTGTCTTTCTTTTTCAGAAATGTTTTACCTGTTTACTTAATTCGGGTCCTTGTTTTATAGTTTCTTTAATAACATTTTTAAAACGATTATTTTATTTTCGAATTTTTGATAAAATTATAACGGAACTTTCAGTTATTGCTTTTCTATGAAACATAATTTTGAAGAAAATACAGACAGAGTTTTAGTTTAGTAAATCTTTGATATGTAATGAATTATGATCTACATCATCGGATGAACGTCCACAGTTGGACATGAGCTTGTCTCAAAGATCTCCAATCCATGACTGAAATGTATTGAATAACGAAAAGAAATAGAAGATTACGTGTAAATTTTATTTTTACAAGATCTACTCTATTTAAATCTTTATTAGAATTCACTATATTGTCAAAATGCAGGAATTAAGTAATACAAACAATATTGTTTCCAGATAACACGAGAATTGTGTTTCTGTAAGACAAATATTAATTAAACTTGTTTTGTAATATTCTGCTTGCAAATTAACTGTTAAATTACCAATTACAAGCGAAAACAGTTCCCGTTAAAGCAGTTTAACAGCCCTCCAGAGTGTTTCCTTCCAATTGCATACTAGTTGCTTTTGTGACACTAATTGATGCGACATTTGAACAGATCCATGAGGAGTTACCTACAGTTATATTGCCTTTTATCAACAGTGAAATATTACATAGAATGGGTTAAGTTTTGAACCAATACTGTGATGATTGTACGAGGCCAACGTACTTTTACTTCCTTATGTTAGCTGCATTTTACGAATGCGATGAGGTGAGCGAGACGTTCACATGGTAGTAAGTGATACACTTGTTCATGAAAACATGGCGATAGGTAGGATGATACACACTGCACTATATTTTGCTCATCTGTATGAGACATAAGATGTTAAGTGTCGTAACCCTAGTAATTTTACTTGCTACAACGCTCTTCGGAAAAAGTCACTAGGAGTCACTGGACTCATAGCCCTGTAGTCTCGGGCTATTAAGAATAGGACTAAGGTAAGCCTTGTCTGTCGTAAAAGGCGGCTGAAAGGGTTTTGCAGGTTCGCGGCTTTGAGGGTGGGGGCCCTCATTGCCCATTAAGTGAACTCGGGTCGGATGACAAGAACGAAGTGGTCTCGTATTTTGTCGTAGCATACTGTCTATGCTAGGGAAGGCAATAGCTCTACCGGGGATATGATTAGCAGCAGTGTAAGTAGGTACCGGTGAGTTCTGTAGGACATCCCGGGGCTTTCCGCACTGCACTGAGGATGACCACCGAGAGGGTTTTAGTGGGTATAAATTCCACATAACTCTAACTTCGCCCCAGAAGCAGGGTATTTTATGAAGATTTTCTCTACGTTAAAAAGAAGAAGTCACTGGACTCAAACAGCACAAGACTGTATTTTGTGGAAGACATTACAAAAAACCAAGGTCAAGCAGTGGATGTACACCGGTTGAAATAATGGTGATAGTAACGCCCTTCAAACTGGAATATTGTAATATTAGGTACTTTATTATAATATTAGGTACTGCGATGGTATCTATTTAAACATTTTCTGGTAAAAGAGGCGTACGCCTGTATGTGTGATATAGCTTTAGATTGACTATATAAGAGTAGTAGCTAGTCAAATATGGTCCTGTAATAGAATTAGAGATATCGGTTCGCACAAGACAAGCGGTCAGCTGCTGGTCCGTAGAAGCAGTTATAAATGTACATACATATCCATGAATTGGTAATATACACGATTTATTACCAAATTATGTCGATGTCTTCTTGGAATATATCGACGTGATCGCTCATTGGTCGCAATTGTAACTATAAATTATATATATCAGAGTGTCCTCATAATTTTAGATAACAAGCTGATTTATGATTATATTACCTATATTAACATTATATCTGTAGCATGATCAATCTGTGGTGATAGATTTCTCGTAAGAGGACTACTTGGAAACCTTTCCCAACATTCAGTTTAAAAAATAAATTCAGTTCAAAATTGTTTTTGTTATGAATAGCATCGTGTGATTGTTATCTTATATATAATTTATGTTATTTCATATTTCTTGTTTATGTAGTTTATATATTTATAACATCTGCATTAAAAAGTTTTTTCTGTATTTCTGGCAAAGAATGCCATCTAGATATTAAGCTTCCCGTCAGTCTCATGTATGGCAATGAGGTAAATAGAAACATAACAAAATTAGTTTTAACGGTGGTACTAATCCGATTCGAGTCAAAATATTTTATTTGAAATTTTTTCCGGATATAGCAGTCACTTTGATAAATATAAAATATTCATATATTAACTTTACGTTCAGGCGCTTTACTAAATTTGGACAGATCGATTGAAAGCAACTGCCGGGAGTGTCCGGGGTCGGATTTCCGTCCCCCAACTACGGTTTTATCGAAAATTCTGAAAGGTTAAGATAAACCCGTTTAATACTCACCACGCTGGTTTAAAATACATCCCTCAAAGGAGGTTCGCTCAAAGGAGGTATTTTGATGAAATTGAATGCAGTAACTTACATCAAGTACATAAAGTTAACTATAGTTTGCTTAAGCAAGTTTTATAAGCGCTGTTAATATTCATGTTTAATGTAATGTTTACATCGTTGTATCACTATCTGAACACTTATTTAGCTTTGAATATCTTTGTGTATATATGTATAGATATTTATATAGTAAACTGAAGTAGCAAAGTTGTCTATAAATTTCATTAACTTTACTTTACCAAGCGTGTGGCTCCATTTTTTTTCTCTACGTGGGAACCAAATGTAATAATTAAATATTAATGCTGCTGTTTATCACATCGCTTTCTCTACTGTGCTATAAATTTTTAAAGATGTAAATAATTAGTGCGTCTTATGTGTTTTTATTTGGTAGAAATAAAATATATGTACAAAAAATTGTCTGAAGTATCTGTAAGATTGCTTTTTCCCAACCCAATCTTAAATAAAACCCAATAAACTGGGGTTTGGCTTTATTTTATTTGACATTTTATCTGATAAGTTACTCTACGATCACTGGGACGTATTTTGGGTGTCGTCTCTTGTAGATTTATTTGCACCTATTTTTGTTTAAAATGATATATTTCTTTGTATAATATGTCGTTTGGTTAAGTAAATATTAAATTACATGACGTTTTTAAAGACCACAAAAATGTATTTCTCTATTTGTGAATGGGCTTGGAGATTACCTTAGTTACCACTGAATGAAGAATAATGAAATAATAATATAATGATATTAGTGTATTTACTAAATACGGTATTTGTTTAAATTTTAAGAATGGACAAAGGGGCTGTAAAGAATGTTTGCATTCAAATATCTGTTGAGAGTATTGACACGTTGGTATAATTTACGAGGTTTTTCGTGTTATTTATATTTCCTGATATTTTTTGCATGACATTTACTGCAGCGGCACTTAATGCTGTTCCAATATAAAAGCGGAATAGCATTTGGCATTTAGGCGGTCAAAACAAAAAATATATTGGTTATAACAGTATTTTCATCATCTTTATTGCAAAGTATTTGATAGTATTAGAAAGTAGTATTTTCTTAATTAAATTAGCATTTTAATTAATCAGCACAATATAAACTAACACTAATAACGAGTAATTTATTCGAGCGCAATAATTGTATACGGTTACAGTTCAATCTAATTCAATTAACAATGTGTTAATTGAATTGAAGCGTAGGTGCCTCGTTTGTTATTATAAACGAATAACAATTCCCTTGCATTCGTATGGTTTATTTGCATTTTGCATTCTTTGAAGTTATTAGAGCGTCTTTCTAATACCTTGGGACAGTGGTTATCAAACTAATCAAGGCAGGAGAAATAATTTAAAGGTGAAGTTTATTTAAAGAGACATGTGTTAACATTATATACTGAATTAAAACAGGCGATCGACTACGTTAAACATTACAAGCATGTCTTAGTTTAATTGAAATTAATTCAAATTACTTTTGTGTTATAATTATATAATGTTTATTATAAACTTTCTCGAGTTTTTGCATTTCTTTAGAAAATATGTTCTTCTAAAAGTTTGACTTTTTCATAAAGGAGTACGTTTCAGAAATGTTATTTACAGAAATGTTATTAATCAGTAATATTTTCTGTCTGTTCCTATTGTTTACTAAAAAACTAAATAAAAGAAATCAAACATGCACATGCATCGCAGGAGCTATATTTTCATCCTCTACTTTAAGTGATTCTCAAATATGAAGTTACTTAGATTTATAAGCGATCATCTACTCTTAATATACCATGTTTTATATAAGTTTTTCGTATTTTTTAATATTTCATTTAAACTACTTTCTAACCATTAATATTTTAAGGTGCTGAGTAGGCTCGCACCGTTAAATTTTGTTCGAAAATCTTCACTTTTAACACCAACCAAAGCACGTAGCTTTAGACCTTGCGATTACCTCCTTAACGGCGAATTGAGCTGTCATTATGGTAATGTGATGATGTGCCCTGAATGAACAGAGCCTTATTAACATCTACATGCGCATGAGCAAATATTACTGTCCTCCAGTTTGAATGGCTTTGTAGCTATTTATATTACTAAGGTAAGGAGAAGGAATAGCAAGAGATTTACTCTTATAGTAAATATGAAAAAAGACCATCTGCAGTCCATAACAATGCGAAGCTATATGGATGTCAGATCCTGTTTAGTTAAGGTTAACATAAAGAAGAAGTCCTGTTACTTCGGTTCATTAGCTACAGCACATTTTAAACTGGAATGCGATAATGTTTACAAACTATCGCCACATTGTTATGGAAAATTTATTAATTCATCATATAGATTACTGTTTTCTTCTAATCCTGTTACTTAAAATAATTACTCATCATATTCTAATTACTATGAGAAAAGTAAATGTAAATCCAAATATGAAACTAAGTTTCAGTTCATCGTCTGTCTCGTTAGTACAAATTGCGTCGGCTAACTTCGTGCAAATTGGTCCTTGTTAATGAAATTGCGACCGATACGTCTGCGAACGTACTTTCATTTTGCAACTCTGATTTAAATATTTGATCAAAGGTTTTTGAATAGCTTGTTGCTCTATAATATTTTTGAATAACTTACATACATGTAGCTTATACAGCTACATTATTATGTAACATCACGTAAGGCTGCAGTGTGGCCTTAAAAAAAGGCGAGATATGTTTTTATCTATTAATACATTTCACTTCGGTTTAATATGAAGACTAGTGACTATGAAGCTATCGTGTCATGACTTATCGAAATTACAAAGGTAGTAGGCAGTAAAGATAAAGAAAATTGATTTTATATTTGAACACTAATTTATTAACACGTTATATTCCTCAAAGGCACAAAATAGTGTATGAAAAAACTGGAAAGATATTTTAGATTTTTCCGGGTTAAAGTGTCGATTTCTTTACAGATCAAAGTACTTTGTAACTTTACCAAACGCCAGTCAGTTGGCAATTCGCCACTTTTATTCGTAAAACAATTTGGGTAACACGTTTTGCATCTTAGATGGACGTGTGAAATAATTTTTGAACGATGCGATGCTTACTACTAGTTTTACATATTTATTTAACTTTTCACATATTTTTGAAGAAACATATGCTCGAATTTGTTATAAAATTAGTCTATTATGAAATATGTTATTTTAGTATTTGGTGAAGATGTGATGATACTTTTAAGAATAAATTTATGTCTAAAGATTTTTACAGGATTTATCATCATAATATGTCCAAATATATCTACTAGAAGATGCTACAGGCTTTAAAAGTAATATTAAATATTATGTCGAAAATACAATGTCCGTTTCCGTTGTGTTATAAAATAAAATCTATTAAGAAATCCAATTTTCATATAAACGATATAACATTTAATTTTCATTTAAAATCTTTAAGCTTAAAATCGTTTAATTTTGTCACAGTACTAATACAGTTCAACGAGTACCTTGATTCTAAACTTCACGTGATATAGAAAGTACATTTCCTTTATTAAAAGAGAAATTCTCGTTCTCTTTATATTAGAATCATGTGGAGGTTCATCTTGGAAAAGCTTTGTCATCCTGATGCTCTATATATGTGAGAGAGCAGAAAATAATGCTTCAGTCTCCAATATATTTAAAAGTACCTACAATTAATCTAGTAGTAATAATTTTTTATTAAAGCGTGAAAAATCTTTTGTTAACTAATTTATCTTATATATTGTTGATGAGCTTTTTAAAAATATTCTGCGTTATGAGAAATTTATTTTCAAAATATACTTATACTTATACATGATATAGTTATATTACATAAAGTATAAATATAATTATACTTTATATAACTGAAGAAAAAATATTATCAGATACAAGTAGATAATTATTTGTATTGTTTGGAAAATTTGTAATGTATTTAATAGTGTATGTAAAATGTAGTTTATTCCTTATTCTAATGCAAATCGGCTTGATTTAGCTAAAATGGGGTTCTCATGTCATAACCAGAATATTATCGACTAGTAGATGAAATTAATGCCAAGCTCATGAACTAAGTCCCGTAAGCCGCGACCTCTCAGAGTTCGAAACTCATGAACCTTTTCATAATTTCCTCAAAGTTAGTGAGGGAGATTTGTGGATGGAAACTCTAATAGTGAACTCTAATAGAGGAACTCTAATAGTATATTTCTCGTCACGGTATATTTCTCGTGATGGTATATTTGTCCATAACCACGAGGCGCTGGTATACATTGCATTACTTTGCGCTCGTCACTTTGAGACATAACATGTTAAATCTCGTTACCCCGGTAATTTAAGCATAAAGCACTCAACAAATCAGAACACAGTAATATTTGTACATTATTCTTTGGCTGTAGAAATAGAACATACGGTGGTTCCTGTATAGGTGGTTTTTGGCAAAAGAGACCTACCATCAGTAAAATCTATCTGTTAATACATCATATTTCTTTTATAATATTATTATTTGAACAATAAGAAAATAATTTTTTTAAGACAATGTATAGTATAGTGTATTCAGCGTTTTGATTAAAATATTCGTTGCGATAACACTTGCTCTTGTTAATTAAAATACGAATTGCCGGAGCCTAATTAAAATTTTCCTTTAAAGCGATTTCCTTAATCTCGTTTTATACAATTCTAGTCAAAACAGAAACAATTTTAAATTAATTAGATAATACACTTTAATATATTTGACAGTATATTGTCGTACTACAAATTTATATTTATTGAGCTATTATATGTTTGATAAGGAAAACAGAAGAGATCATTCATAAACCTTACTGTTGTTGGAACTTTAAAGTAATATGGCATTAAGTATATCAAGTACGATAAGTGTATCGATAGTGTAAATAAAATTGGAAGTGTTTCCATTAAAAAATCGTTTCACGCCAACTATATAATGTAATTTCTACAAAACATCTAATAATATTAAGCTATTTCCGCTTTCGAAGAATTTATAAATTGATACTAACTGGTTGTTAAGTTTGTCGCACAAAGGTTTACGTTTCAGTTGTATAAGTAATTGTAGATATTTTAGTATGGCGTATAAATATTTTATACGCATAAATTATATTTATGTTTCAGAAAACAAGAAAATTTTATCATATAGTGGTCATCGGACACTTTTTGTGTAGATAGGTCAGTACCTATTTAATTATTAAAAACAATTTTATGGAAATAACATTAATAAAGTATGTAACCAAGGCGAGTTTAGGTGTAAACCTAAAAAGAGTTCTCTTCTAGTATACAAAGAATAAACTATTTAAATTGTTTGTGTAGGTGTACCAGTAACAGTGCCATATAAAGAAAAGGAAAGAGTGTATATACATAAATTAGTAAATATATAACATATGTGTATATTCGTAAAACATAATATACAGCGTATGCAACTAGAGGTGAAGATAGTCCTTAAATCTTTTTAGAGGTAACCAAGGGGCACGGATGTCAGCAGAAAGAGCATTTCAGATTATTTCGTCTGTCAAATAATAATAGGCAGAAACTACTGTTCCAGTTTGTAATGCGTTGTAGCAAGTGAAATTACTAGACTAAGGAGACTTTTTCAGTATCGTAGAGACCAGCACAATATTGTATATTGAATAGCGTCTTAAGTATCATCCCATAATTTTGGAATATTTATGGTCGATTTCCATTAATGTCCTAAAGATTTATAGTTTGGATTTATTTGAATGATGAATAAATTTGTGTTAGCTTCTATTTTTTGAGAAGAAAAATGTATTGTGTTGGATATAGTTCCTAGTTTTAATGCTATTGTTTCTCGTGTTCCTCCATAGTGAGTAAAATATTGTGTGACACAGAAACAATGCCGTAGTGATTGCACGAGCCATTTGCTTGTTTTATATTCTGACATTTTTATCGTCCTTTCCCTCACGAGATGAATGAAATTTCTTTTTTTTAACATAGATATTATCCGCGATATAAATAAGGAATATTTTAAAATTAATTACCTTCTGCGTAACTTTTTCTAATGGATAAAACAAATAGGTCAGACCTTGATTTTGTTCCTTAAGAACATTACAAAAAATATTTCATACTACTAAAAAGACTTTGAATACTTGCCGCTAAGCCGTTGTTTTTATCAGTTAATTAAATTTTTGATGAAAATTTTCCTCAAAATTATCTTAACATCCGTAATTTTTATCCACAAAGTAATAATTTTAGATGAAATTGAAAGAGAATTGTATAAAAAAAACGAAGGAGCATTCATAGATGCTTTGTTATGATCGCATTGTTACTTGATAGTCTAAGCTTTTTAATGTTACAATAAAAGAGGTATATTTGGTTATAAGATTTTATTGATCTAGTGAAGATGTTTCTAGAAATTAAGTTTACCCAATCTTTAGTAGGATCAATTTTTATTTAGTCCAAGGCTCTAGTTACTACTTTGAAGTTGTGGTCTGCGAGTTATTCGAGAGTTAAGCTTAAAATAACCAGAGTATCGTCAAGTGAATGAGGTCACTCCTGTTCCATCTATCCAATAAACTTTATGACGAAAATAGATTGATCAATAGCTACGAAAGTTAACCGCTAGTATAAATTAAGACTTATTAGTAAGCTACCACCGCATCACTTTTAGTTGAGTTATGTACTGAGTTATGTACGGGATAAATTATATAGAAGGAAAAAAGCTATATTTGTCCAATAAGCTACAATTATTTATTTTTAAAATAGTGTACACACTAAATAAATATTGGACAAAAATAGCCCATCCTCACTTTACATGTGGGCGTGCACCCATAAAATTGAATTTCAGTGTAGCCAGTGATTTGATTGTACCCGTACATATCGCTACGAATTTAGCCATAAATCTACAAACGTAATTTCTGTTTTACTTGTTAATGTAAGTATGTTATGTTTTATTATGTAGGAAGATCTGTAAACATTATTAGTAGCTTTAGAAATCCTTTCTCTAAGAAATCTCAAATGAAATACAATATCGTCTAAATCTACGTAGTACGAGATTACGAATTTGTAGAAAAGATTTCATAAATATCTCTCGACATTATTATAAACGCGTATAAAGAGTATTATCAAAATATTCAACGAAAGTCCTATACAATTCTTACTTTTTAATTAACAGATTCTTATCTATTCTAAGAGTTATTAACGGACTAAGTTAGATTAAACAGACAAAATAAAGGCGCGGAAAGATTAGGATGGTTTTAATTGAAATATCTTTTAAGCTTGTTAAGTTTTCTTTGTACTTGACTTATTTTGCCGTTTATTTTTTTTTCGGTGATAAATCGTTGTCTTATTTTTTAATGCAAGTATTTCGCATGTTTATTATAGCCACGACGCTGCAATATTAAAAACGATTATATAATACACATGCACTATATGTTTTTCTCAAAACTATAGAATGGAAAAAAATGTTGATGGAGGACTTCGATCGAAATATATATTTTAAGAGTAATCCAGTTGGCAACGAAGGTACATCATTAATATTAATTACTTCCGTACAAACAATGAGGGCTTTAAGATGAACTACCGAGTTTTTGTAATTAAAATGTTATTTCTGCTTCTACAAGTCCGTTTTGTTGTGAATAAAAGGTTGATTAACGTTTTCTTTATAAATCTGTTTTAAAAAGAATGCACTAGTGCATTATCTTATCATTTTAAGTGATAATATACGAATAATGTTTCATTCGAATTACAGGACTCTTGAAATTGATGTCTCAAATGGGAACTTTTGAAAACTGCTACAGCTATCACGTGAATTTAAATATTCCACGGAGTCCGCACATCTTAAATTCTTGAAAAACTTGTTTTAGTTTGTGCGAAAGATAACTGCAAATGTATACTGATGACCAAAGCTGTGTCGAGAATTGTTGAATTTTTCGAACAAAGATGATCCCTTTATAAGTTTTTTTGTTAGATCTTTTAGGGCAAAATTTCTGGAAAACCGACTTCTGGTAAACAGCCGAAGAAATATTATGCTTATATTAAGAAGTAAACCAGGATTAAATAGGACAGGATAGGCAACTGAAATGAATAACTCAAGATCTGAACAGTTTCTGTGTGAAAAATAGAAGGTATTTTATGATGATTAACTTTCTCTGTAAATTTGTTATGCCGGTGTATATATATGTATATATATACACCGGTATAGTTCACCGATTAAACAGTATTGAAGTTCATATGCTACATCATATATCCTGAAATAGAGGGAGAACCTTTTCCGTGAAGAGAATATGATTTTGCTGAAGGTTAGATTGGCTTATACTTTATATAATAATTGTTTTTGCGTGTTGCTTTAAAACAAACATGTACTATATATTACACCTTTGTAATTGTATATTCTGACATTACATATATGTTGCTATCTTATTACGAATCGATAATAGTGACACAGTGATCAGTTTTGCGGTTGACAGCTGCCGTAGAAAGGGCTTCTCAACTACAATAATGTTTATGTACCTATATATATAACAACATTTCACACAACAATTATTTACCTCATGTTCTTTTGCTTTATTTTTTTCATATAACATCTTTAAATTCAATTGGCGGTAGACCTTTTTTATTTGTGACCATCTGAGAATTAAATACTTCGCATCTAATTCTGCCACCAAATAATATTTGCAAACATAACAATATTTAAATTTGATGATCGCTGTAGTAAGTGAAATTACTGTGGTAACGAACTTAACATTTTGTGTCTCAACACGATGAGTATCATGTTCAATATTTTTTTGTTACATTGTTATGGACAGAGGACTTTTCCCACCTGTTTATTGTTTCACAACCAACTTTCAGGAACGGAGAAGTACTTTAAGATGAAAGTTAATATTTGCGGTAAAGTATAGTCATAAAGTAGTAAAATTTAATTGTCACTATTCAGTACATTTGCGAAATATCGAAAACAATGTCCATTTAATTGTACGGAGCCGCGGGACGAATTTTGCATATTCATCGGCAGCAAATTCATGTTCAATGTACAATACTCCATAATTGATTCATTTGTCGCGCTTCGTTTCAGCAATTTGGAGTTGTGTGAATGCAGATATTTAATGCTGGTTTATTATTGTCATAATCTTTATGAATATTCAACCGAATTTTGACATCAATAAAATTTTAAAGTAACAGTTGCAATCTATAAAATAGATGCTTTATACTTATTTCTGTTGAAATCGAAACCACTTACTTTAATTTATTTCCCATAATTATTAAATGTTTGTTTTGTTTGATTTCTATTTTGAGTGTAATAAGATCGTATAATGAAGTGATCGGAATCTTCAAGTAAAATCATAGGGAAATCATATTTTTCTTAGAAAAGATCTATGTTTTACGTAACGTGTTTATTATGCTGTTTAATAGTAATTGAAAATCGATTTAAATTTAATTGTGTTTCGTATTATAAATTATGAGAACCATTTAAAGCCAATGAAACAATGACTAGATTAACAAAATCCATTGTCGATTGGAAATGTATTTCGTTTGTCAGTAGAGTGTGGTTTAAACTGTCGAATTGTTCCAATTGATCTGGTCACAAATTAATCAATGTATAAATTTAATTATTGTATTTTGTCTTCTCATATATTTATTCGTTAATGGCTATATTGCGTGAACATCCTGTTTTTATCACGATATTTACCGTTATGAACTCCTATTTAAAGTGTAAAAGATTAAAATGGTGACAATTCAGCTAAATTTATAGAGTGCATAATTTGAAAAGCTTGCAACTCTAACAAGATTTTATGTATACATTTGCAGTATTTTATCGGAGCAAGAGGGTGAGTCCTTGTTCCATTAAAAGTAGGCACAGGCGTCCTCATGAAATTATAATTTAATTTTTCCAACAAAGTCCTTTCAGCGTACCATTGTGAATGTATGATGTAGCCTGATTACACAAGGCGTACAATTTATTCTCTTTACATATTATAAAATCCTTTGGGTATTACAAATTAAATACCACAGTTTGTTACCCTGGATACAAAACTTTGAGAATTATCTGTTTACCTTGTGTGATAAAATTTAATAGAACGTACGTATATCTGTGTCGTACTTAAATATTTTTATATAATAAATAAGTGCACAGTTTTGTGCGTTTTAATAATAAGGTCATTATTCAATATCGAGATATATTAAAAGATCAAAGAAATAAAGAATTTTTCAGAAATATATAAAGGTTGTGACTAGTTATAGAATCGACTTAAATAATTTTTTTTATTTTAAATCATTACGTACTTTTACCTACATTAATCATGCATTTTATTCATTGAAAGACATTACAATATTTTATTATAAACAAACAGATAATAAAATTACAATTAATGTTTTTTCTTCTTCTTCAGATTTATAATATTTTATACCATTACTAGTAATTCATTTAAGAGATTCGAGTACAATATGGCAGTTAAATTTTTACCACGGTAATATATATTTTTAAATGAAAAACTATGTCTTGTCAACAAATATACATTTGTACTTGTTTTATATGGAGAACCTGTTCTTTATAAAAGACTACAATTTTCATTAAAAAACGTATGTAGGGTTCACAGTCAAAGAAAATTAAAACGTTATCTACCAACAGAGTTTCTTTGAGCACGAAAGGTCTTTTTTTCTAAAAATTACTCAAAGAACTCTTGTATATTCCACTTAATAGCATGGAACGCTTTGCTTGGTACATTTACTCAATAAATCTTGTAAAATCTAACTTTTAACTAAAAAGTAAAAGGTGACTTAGATTTTTATAATTTAAAAGAAAATTTTATATGAGTACAGTTTAAGAAATATAATAAGATTTTTATTAAAACAATAATATAGCAATTTAAGAGTCTTTATAACGCCACTTTTCTGTCTGGGTGTCATGAAAGGCGATTAATATGGAATAACTTCCGGAAGTATTCTGCAGTTTTACCTGTAACTATTACCAACGTATTGCTTCCTTTTACTAGGGTGCCAAACGTGTTGAGAGTTATGCTCTTTAAAACTATGTTAAACAGGAGACATGAATAGGCTGATATGATGATAAAAGGGATTGGTGTATAAGTAGATAGTTGTATGTATAGCCAATGATCTGCTAGCGCCTTCTCTTCAAGTGTTTACTTTTTCCTGGTTGGAAAAATTTTCTCCTTAAAGGCAAAAAGATAACTAAAGTATTTCGTAAGAAATATTGTTTACAATCCGTTTCTAAAGCAGATAGCTGTATAGAATTTATTCAAAGACTAAATATTACGTTACAGATAATCTATAATAACTTTTGTCCTCAATATTATATGCTGATTTGAAAAGCTCTTTTCAATAATAAATTGCCGTAAGCTAATTTATAACATCATGTTGTCGGAGTAAACATAATGATGTGACTAATTAACAATTATATTGTAAAATAGTCAAATAATTGGCTTTAGCATCAACCGATTATAACCTCCTTTAAATCTAATTACAATCTATTATGTTCACATATTATACGATACAATACATATCGTTTTACAATTTCGAATAATAGGTAAACTGATGTAGGTTGAGATCGAAATCTATTGATATTATTTATCTTTTAACCTATTGGCTTTGATATGAACCTTATGGACTAAGGTATTAATTTAAATCATTAAGTCATCAATGAAATCTATTTATGCAGATATAATTTTACAAACAAATGTACTGAAACTGCATGTATGTATTGAGTCATTCGCAAGGCTTGCCAGACTGCGGCCCTGGCCTACGAGAATTTTCGGGCCTCGGGGCGGTTCCCTGTTACCCGGACCTATCACTCAGCGAGTCGCGCTCACCGGTCCTTATCCGCCTTCAAGGCTGCAATAGGTGTAGTTATATATATACTTACGCATTTCTCATCCTTCGTTTGTATACTGCAAATGTATTTTGCGACGTCGAAATACTAAAGATTTTGATACTACTTTTAAAATTTATTGTTTCGATTAACGTGTAAAATGACTGAACCGGATTTAAGAGACCTTCACGAGTAGATAGTTGATGATCTCAACTTTAATATTTTTAACAACTTTAATTTATAAAAGTTTTCGGTTAGGAAAAAATTTTAACTCACGAAATTGTAAACAATGTTTGACTTAATCATGAATTTCACTTGTGTTTGATGGCTAAACCAATTATTTTAGGTTTGTTTTAGAAATTATAATTATTTTACTTTTAAAATATATGTTAAATATCATTATATTTATCATTTAATATATATTTTATCTATATCTTAATATAATATAACTTTAACTTATTCATTTATTTAATTGTATTTTTATTATGAATTAAAGCCGCTTATTTATAAGTTTTTTATTAAAAAGAAGCAAGCAATTACCACTTTTGATGTTCTCACTACAAAGGCATTTTCTAATGAGTACAGAAATGATTTATCCACTATGTTGTCCAAAAGCAGGTTGGTGTATAAAGATTTTTTATTGAAATTTGTCTATTTAATACTGAAAGATTATACTTTTTTATAAGCTTGAATATTACTATTAAGGTAATAAAGGATTACACGGTGAAATAATTACAGGCGAAATTTGAGTAGTCACAAACAGAGAGGAGGCCGGTAACAGGTTTAACAGAGTGAATTTACATTGTTTCAGCTAAACACATAAACGTATCAGGTAGACACTTCCCTATCCGAAAGCTTAATAAATCAACACAGGGAAATTACAGTGTAAAATCGATTCCGACCTCAACATGTTTCCTGTCTAAATATCTCTTCATCATCCGTATTTTGAACTAATTCTCAGCCAACTTTATAATCTAATCCTAATTCTTCTTTAGTCACATTATCTGTCGAAGGTTTAAAACAATTTTAACATTATATCTTTAATTTATGATGGTTAACTTTATTTACTGTTAACTAAAACACAGCTGACTCTATTTGGTCAATGGTTTTTTAATAAGAAAATGGATGTTTACTACAATTATTATTATATAAATTTGATCCACGATATTAACCTTGATAAATGAAACTTTTTTTTTTTAACGCGGGGGAATCCTTTTACGGACGTTCCGCCGGTGCTTTGGGTGGGCCCGGAGGGGTGTGTGGGACTCGGCCTGGGCGGCCCCTACCCACTAAACCTACCGCG
>DWLS01000235.1:0-35522 GCA_018246255.1 Pachliopta kotzebuea | reverse complement strand
AAAAAAAAAAAAAAAAAAAAAAAAAAAAAAAAAAAAAAAAAAAAAAAAAAAAAAAAAAAAAAAATAAAAAAAAAAAATATTAAAAAAAAAAAAAAAAAAAAAAAAAAAAGTAATATGTAAAGTAATAGGTTTATACATAAATGCTAAAAAATTCACTTGACTTTAAAAGTAAAGTCAATGCAAAACATGAAGAATAATAATTACTCTTTTTTGAAAATTTTAGTAAACAGTTGTTTTATGATTTGTCCATATTTACAATTATTAAAATAATAATATTCTTATGCATTAAATGAAAAAAGACTAATAATATATACGAGTCAAACTTCAATGAACTCAAAGCAGTGGCACTTTTCCTCATTCAATGAAACAATGAAAGTGATTCTGAGGTTTGCTTAACATTCTATGTGGTACACAATAATGTCAAGTACTTTTAGGAACCTTGAATGAGTACAAGGTGACCCACAGCAAGTGAAATGTCAACACACAACAGGAAAGAAACAAAGTGAATTCT
Organism: Pachliopta kotzebuea; assembly: GCA_018246255.1. Lineage (NCBI taxonomy): Eukaryota > Metazoa > Arthropoda > Insecta > Lepidoptera > Papilionidae > Pachliopta > Pachliopta kotzebuea. Next base: position 35,011 of record DWLS01000235.1, on the reverse strand, counting down.
TATAACGTTTCGTAAACACAAAGTCATGAAATGGGCATATCTTGTCACACATAAGAATAAAAAAACACGATTTAACAGCCAAGGCAAGCGACTGCCGCGAGGAAATGTATGAGTGGAACTCAAGGCACTTCCTGTATGTCCGGAAAGAGAAGGTCAGATCGCGTATAGAATGAACACCAGCCGTGCAGAGCCTCTCGCAAAATAAGAAAAGTGAAGGCCCTAGAACGCATCCCTACTCACTAACATCTGTCTATTCATATTAAAGCATAAACATAAAAACACATTCACAGTCTTTCGACCTATTTGTAGGTCAAGGTAATAGGACTCCTTGTCTTCAAAATAATAATTAAAACTCACCCTTGCAGGCCGATATCAAATAATATCCATCTTTTGTAACGTCACTAAAATCCAAATGTACTACTGGTCTTGTATGGCCACCACATGTAAGAGGAACTTGTTTCAAAGTTGTCATTTTATTGTTAATTTCTCTTATTGTACTTTTTGAAAAATAAAACTAATACCTTTGTAAAATTAACCTAATGAGTCTGATCGTACTGAATGTTGACAATCGACTGACGGAAAAGTGCACAGCATAGTGATGTGTATGTGTACCGGCTTATTCACATACTGCGTGGTATAATTCATAATTATTAACATGTTTTTGTAAAGAACAATATAATTTGTAAGTAGTACAATTACATTATAATGGTTCTGAAATGTATAAACTTGTAAAAACATCTCTTAATTATTTCTAAAAATAAAGACGTATCTTTTATTGTTATAGTTGCATTCAAAAGGTCACACAGAAAGCATTCTGTTTTTCATATTATTTGCAATATATACTTTTATTAATGATCTTTTTTAGACGTTTAAGTGATACGGTAGTTTTTCAAGATTTTCCGTCACCAACAATTTTTTATTAAAAACAATGTACATAAAAGTAAAAATTGCTCTATATATTTATTAATGGCAACTTAAATTTTAAAAGTTTACTGCTTCTAGTCTTGACGTGTCTTTTCATTGTCGCCTGTCATATAAACATTTATAGTTTTGGGGAAGACGCTACAAATTAAAAAATGGATTTTTTTGCTTCTATACCTACTCACATCGACTATGTTGGTCAAGCTAAAGCAGAAAGATTATACCGAGCAATTATTACTCTTTTCAGTATTGTTGGATTTATTTGGGGATATATAGTACAGCAGTTTTCCCAATCCGTCTATATTCTCGGAGCTGGATTCATATTAGCAGCAATTTTAACAGTGCCACCGTGGCCAATGTATCGGAGAAATCCACTAAATTGGCAAAATCCTAGAAACACAGAGGACAAACCTGCAGGAAAAAAAGGAAAAAAGCAATAATCATTGGAAATTTGTTTTGTGTTCCGTGCGTTATTAAATAGGTTTTAAGTTTCATGTTATTTTATTTTTCATCTTTTCATGATTACTGATATGGTAAAACAGATGTCTTCAATATGTATTATTCTTTAATATTCAATGCTAAGCTTTAATATAAAATTGACAAATTATTGAGCAAATGATATAGTTAAAGTTAGTTAATTTGGGAGTGTAACTGACAATATATTAAAAGATAGAAAATTTATTTGCTTATTGGAATCATGAATCTTAAAAATAAACATCAATTCTTTCCTTTAACATCATCATCAATTCATTTATAACATGCTTATTATTTAGTTAACTAAATAAGAAACTTATACATGAAAAACTTTTATTTTAAACAGTTTATACAATTGAGGTATTAATGCTGACTTTAAAGTCTTGAGAGTATAAATTGAAGGTTTAAAAATATAATCTCAATTATGTCATTTTTAATTGCTATTGTGACTAATATTATTTCAATATAATTATCTTACATATCTTGATGCTTTTAATTATATTTAATTGACTTTTAACATTTATTTTTCATATTTAACTATCATTACTGAAGCTTAATTTTTCTCTGAGATTTTTGAATACTTTGTATATTCTGTTTTCATTGCACACATCACACTCGCTAGTTTCCTTTATCACTTCTGCACAGGTCTCTTTATTTTCTTCTGATGTCTTATTTTTTTCTTGGTTCTCATGTTTTTGTTCATCTTTCACATTTTCTTCATAAAGCTTCCAAAATTTATTTTCAGTACTGTTTTTCTCTTCAGAGTGTTCATTGTTTGACTCAGTACATTTTCCTTGTTTGTCATCATTTTTTGATGCTAGGTTATTTTTATTCATTACATTTTCTTCAGTATCCAGTAATTGTTGAATTGTTATTAAGGCAAAAACAACAGTTACTGCATAATTTACTATCACAAGTGCATATGGGCCCATAATCAACACAAATATAGTAATTGCAATAATACTGCTGGGTAGTATTTCATAAAATCTCCTGAAAAAAGTTGTTTTAAATTCTTATACATTATTTAAGAGTATGTTGAAATAAAATAAAGTAAAAGCTGAAAAGGAAAAGATTAAGTAACAGTCAAATGTTTCATTGATTTTTTTTTAATTGTGTTTGATCATTGAATGTTTAAGCTAGGCAAATATTCATTCCTTTGCAGTTCCCTGATTAACCCTTATTTCACTTAGTACTAGGATTCACCATATAATTGCATATAAAAAATGTTGACATAATCCAAGAATCTTTTGGACATGAGACGTCTCAAGAAACACTTTGAACTAGTGACATCCTGGCACTCTTAATAAAGAAATCATGGTATTCTCACATTAGGAATATTAAGCAGGTTTTTTATATTTATGTACCACTATGAAGTAAAAGCTTATTTAATATTTCAAGAAAGATAACTCATTTGGCTTACAAGTTTGGCCTAGGTACATCCATTTGCCAAATAACACTTGTGCACACTGACATAACAAGTCCTGGCAAAAAAGATGTATCATTTGTTAGGACCATACTGTACCTAAAATAAAAACAATCATTTAATATTTTTTCAGTTAAATTTATGAACATTCACGGAGATTTGATAAGAAGGCAGAATATTAAAATTATCTATAATCAATTTATAGAAGACTTGAAATGCTGGGCCAACAATTGATAATTTTTTGTGAGGATTTTTGAGTGAGGTATCCAGCAGAGGATGACCTTCGATAGATGATGATGATTTTACCACTTACTTGAAATTTCTAGCCCAAGTTAAAAGTGCAGGAACATTAGTTGCTGTGACTAGTAACCATAACAGGAACATCATAACATGAAAGTTTATTTGATTTAAATCTTTATTTTTATTGTTTGAATCTTCATTGTTGGATTGTTTATCAGTCTTGGATTCACAAGTATTTGTTTTAGCACCACCGTGTGATGTGCTCACAATGGTTTTGGTATTGTCGCCTATTTTTTTATTATTACTTTCATCTTCGGCAGTTGAAAGTTTCTTTGTAGTTTCGTTCGAGGTATTAGTGTTATCTCCATTTTGTTTTACATTAGGTTCTTTTGAAACAAAAATTCTACATATTCTACTGCCTACTTTCGCCATCAAACGATAAACATAATCTTCGAGATAGTCTTCATACATTTTTGAAATCTGTCAACAAAAATTTACAATAATGCAATGATTATTTTCTTCTACATTTAATTAAAAACATTTTTTATTATTTATTCAAGAAAAGAGTGGATAGGCATTTGCTAGGTTAATGCGCTTTACCATCATCGACCACATCTTCACTTAACACCAGGAGGGATCGTGGTCAAGCATTAACCTATACATACGTAAAAAAAAAAAAAATTCGAGTCATGCAGATAGTTCACCTGATGGTACGTGACCTACCTATATTGCTATCATTCACACACAGATATCATTGACACTTTCAAATGCAGCAAATAAACTAAACGACCTAGTGTGTGGAAACCGAATGCTTCGCATAGGCCATATGACTTGTCTCACGATGGTACGGTACGGGTGTTGGTTGATAGTAATATTTTTAAAGCCTACCTGGCTAGCTACCACCGTCTTAACAACAGTGCTGTGTTCAAGTTGTTAAAACACGACAGATTGATTAAACCGTACGTGACCGCTTGCCATCCACGGCCTTGTTGTCACTTAACATCATGAGAGAATATGGTTAAGTGTAAGCCCATTGGCGCTAATAAAAATGGACACATTCATATACAATCACTATTACAGAACAATCAATGGTACTTTTTTACAAGAGTCTCCAGAAAAATTACATATTATTAGTGTATTTGCGAGATACTCACTATAAATGCATAGAATGAAGCACCGGCCACCAGTGATGCGGCGCCGCAATACGCAGTCGCTACGCAGATCATCGCACTCACCACCATCGGCACGGTGCGCAAACCCGAAGCCATTTTCTCAGCTATATTATCACCACCGCGCCACACAATTCTGGTAAATAAATCGACTAATTACCGACTGATTTTTAAACTGCCTAGGTGTCTACCGTTAGCTAGTAAAATTACTGAGGTAATACAACTCAACAGATTATTTTTTTACGCGGCAACCACAGTGTAACACAGTAAGACAGGACTACATTCTGTGCTTCCCACGCTTTTATCATGTTGAATAAAAAAATACACAAGTAAAAATTATTACCTAAATAATAGCCTATGTGCAAGCTGCGACCAAAATACCAGCACAGCTAATATGAACGTTACTAAGACGAACACGATACCGAACGCTGTAAAATACGTCGGCAAAATCACTGACTGCACGAAGTAGCGCAGCTCTACGTTGTCCCAGCCTGCGATATCGATGATCTTCAAAAATGGTATAAATCTATTAAAAAAAAATAATAAACATGAATAAAGTTTACTAGTGATAGATCTGTTGCCGGAGATCGTCCAGGTACGTACCACAACTCCCTTATTTATGCACACAGATTCTAATCTTTAATCTTTATTATATCCGGAACACAAAAATATCTTTAAAAACTACCTGCTGTGGTACGTTAGTATTGTCTGAAACGTTTTTTCAAGTTGATGTTGGCTGAATTCATATGTATTATTGCACAATCCCATAAGGTGCAAATATTATTGTATACTGATTAGGAGAATGTCGTAGGTAGTGGAATCACTAAGGTAATAAGATTTGACATCTCATATCTCCAGGCGGCATTCACAATGTGACCCAGTATTTACTGTTAACCAGCGCAACATTGTAATGGGCCGGCGTATAACTTACAATCACATGAACGTCCCCCCTCATCATCCAAAAGTAAGACATATTAACAACCAAAATCCACTATAATAAGAAAAAAATTATGTTTTTTTTAAATACCAAGTGATGTTCTAATTGTAAGATATATGCTTCATTCATAACAAGGCATACTCTTTTTTGTGTTTGTAGAGAAGGGACTTAAGACTTTCTCTCAGACAGGACTTTTTGTTGAGTGTCACTAAATTTAACAAGGTCATCCAGCCAAAATTGCGGGTGGACGTTTTTGGAAAAAGTCGCTGTGTTGATGTGGCGGCACCGTTTATTTCATCGACCGTAAAGAAAAAGTACTTTCGCAAGATAACAGTTCGAACTATTTCTATTTAGTAAATTACGCTAATGTGGTGGTGTGGATACATATTAATCACCACCGAACTTGTGGTAAGCGAAATCACCAAAAAGTACAACTTGGTGAAAGTTTACCTGTTTCATCACTTCGCTATTAAAACATACATGCACATTAAAAATAAGATACTTACGAGTAAACTATACCGATGATTGTACCAAATACTATGGCGTAAAACGGCTCCGCATCCTCGGTGATCAAAGCGCGGTATATAGACAGACACGTTCCGCGCTTTCTTAAACTTTTAATGTTCGTTGTCGTTGCCAGCAGTACCACCACTGCCACATAAGGTATTAAAATAGGGGTATAGTTCCTCACCAATTCTCCCAGCCGAAGGTACCATGATGCGGATATACTGAAAACGAAACATGGGATAACATATACCTTTTTTTTACGCGGGGGAATCCTTTTACGGACGTTCCGCCAGTGCCCTGGGTGGGTCCGGAGTGGTGTGTGGGACTCGGCCCGGGCGGCCCCTACCCACTAAACCTACCGCGAAAGCCATCAGCCATTATGAATGGGATGCCTCGGATCTGTCAGCGACAGGGCACAAGGATAACATATACCCTGGTACGCACGGTGTATTTTTAAGAGATAAAGTCCGAATGCAAAAAAAATCTGTCAGCGAATCGAAATTCTCATAACACTCAAAATCTACAAGTTGAAGTGTCAATGGCATAGATGGTGGAAGAAAGTCTTGGAATCGATGCCGCAGACGAGCGGCCAATCCCCTTCCTTCTTAGTTGACCGACTAATTAGTAAGATAACAGCCGGAAATGGATGAATACAAAAAGCTTAAAAACCGCTTTAATAGAAGACTATATCCCGCAATGGATAAATAAAGGCTGTTAATAATGATACTGATGACAATATTTAGGGAGGTAACTTGGACATAATATACTCTTAAAATAAAAGAATAGCATCAAAATCAGACAACAGGTTAGGGGTTTTAGTACTAACAACATTGAATATGCATGATAATTTATATCACTATATAGTCTACTATAAGTAGTAGGACCTAGTTTATTTGCCCAAAACGTATATAAATTAATTTGTTGTTAGTAAATATTAAAACTAATTGAAATGACTTAGAAAACAAAATAGTTTACCTAATAGTAAAAGTACACTTGGGATCTAATAACAAAGTTACTTTTACTGCTTCCTGTTGCAGTTTTTCTGTACCAATATTTGGGTTGCTTTTAAAAAGGCGTAGTTTCAATGGTGATCGCTTCGAATGCCTGAAAAAAAAAGTAAATTTTAACATAAACTGCATAAAGCTTCCCCACCATATGACATTAAAGTAGGTAAATAATGTTATTTACGTGAAATAGTGGTAGTATTCATAATTCCTAGCCCAAGGCATGTGAACTTCTGCCGTTACGTGGTACTTCTTCATTTGACAACTTGCCGTCGGTTCCACGTAAAGCAAGTATGCTTGATGAATAAAGAAGACATTCGTCAGCACAAGCTCGTAATACAACGCGCCCGTTTCCGTTTCTTCTTTTATAACCTGCCTGCCGAATGTCGGGGCAGTTACATATATTAACCTTGAGACGTAGTCGTTGATATCAACGTTAAGAGTGACCTGGAATTTTCAACTTAGTCAATTAAACTTTTATTCATTGTGAAGTAATTTTCGTGTATTTTTTTCACGAGACGATCATCTGGTGATAAGTGATACATACGCCTGCCCATAACCACATGGCTCTTAAAATAGTAAAATGTAATACATTCGGCAGTACACTGTGCGCCTTAAAATATTATGTCTTATTACGGTCATAATTTTACTTACTCTTTAAGACCTGTATATGATAATGTACGCATACTACAACCGTTTGGTGGCAGAAATGAATGCTACATTCCTTGATAGGTAAGCGCGACCGGTCAGCCTCCGAAACGTGATATGGAGATGAGAACAATTTGGTGTCGTAGTAACATTAAACTCGCTCCTGCCTCATTGTTAGGGATAAACTTGTATCATTTAGAAGACGAAGTTTTATCGCTCTATCACATAAAAGAAACGAATAGGCTGCAGTCAAAGTTCATTCCTTATTCTAACATGACTAAATCGAAGAATCATTTTGGTGTTACCAAGCACTATACCAAACAATGAAAAAACTTGAATTGTAATATGAATATTTAAAATGATTTAATGATAGCGGAATTCTTTTGTTTCATTATCATAATCATCAACAGCCTGCGGCAGTTCACTGCTGGACATAGCTTTCTTGCTTATTAATGTTAAATGTACGCTTCTATCCTTTATGTAATATATAAATAATGATGATAAGATAAAATAATTACAGGTTTCTTGGTAGGTGAAACTTTGACGACCACGTGCGACCAATCGGGGTGCCCTCTCATCAAACTATGCAGGTCGATCGTCGCAAGCTTTCTCCGTTCCGTAATGTTTGCAGAGCCACTCCAGCGACTTAACTCCGCCAAAGAAGTTGCTTGTCTACTGTATAATAAAAAAAAATATCTGTATAATCCGTAAAAACATATTTATCATAGTACTAAATGAGTTACTAAAGGTTTGGTCTTCATGTTATGTTTAATCCCTAGTATAAAAAATTAATGGGGGAGTCCCGTTGTCTATTTACCACCAAACTTTCCTCGTGGTTGGAGTGATTTAGAAATGTACCAGTTTTTTAGTTTAGCAATGTTTTTTTAAAAAAATCTTACCAGAGACGGTTTAAAATATTAGTTTTATATGTATTGTCTAAACTCACCAATGCCTGTAAGTATTGTGTGTGAACATAGCATTGCATCCGAATATCCAATCTTTGTCGTTAACGTTAACCGACTCGACAGCGACAAACTGATTTTGTGGGTATTTTACTAATCGAATCATCAAGATCGTTGTTCTGAAAATTAAATAAGGAAATCTTATAATTAAAACATAACATTTTAGTAAATAAACCAGCCATTTATTTTTTTCTATGCAAACTATATATGTTATGTCAGGTAGGTAATGAAATGATGACGTAATTGATTAACATATTTCTAATTATTCATCCTAATTATCAACAAGCCGAATGAGTTGAGCAATGCAAATAGACTAAAGACTGGAGAAATGCCAAACCACGCGTGTTAGCTTTTGCCGTGATATTATTATTAGTGCTAACGTAACCTTACTTCAGACGTCATTTAGTATTATGCTATAAAAAAAACTAAAAGAAGACCTTCTTGAACATGTTTCTCGAGAAAACACATAAATCTGTGTAAAAATGTATCAAATTAAGATAAACATTACTAAATCTCATTGTGTTGATGTACCTGTCGATGTCGGGTCTATTTATCTGATAAACTCTTCGATTATCTTCATACCAGAATGCGTCCACTGGTAAAATTCCAACAGGGCGCGCTATATCTGGACTGAGAGTCATAGAGCGATTTGCCTATAATGCAATAATTTAATATAGAAAATTAAACTGAAGCGGAATTATGACGTAGATCATGTACGACTTTATGGGGCCAGAACTTGGTCCCCTTAAGATTAAATGTACAACCTATTAACATCACGAGAAAGCCGTCACGTTACATGAACAACACTTTTATGACATTCACAGATTCGCGTTTAGCCGGCGTAATAGATAAATAGCAAACTCCAAATCCAAGTACAGAGAACATTGAGTGGACTGTTTATTATTATATAAAACGATATTAACATAGATAAGATTTCATAAAAGAAGTATAAAGTAATATTAATATTATTCTGCCTCTATTTTTTTTCATCTACTCAAATATTATACAAAAAAGTGATTTTAATATAACTATAGATTGTATAAAAAAAATCTATAACTTACGTACAAAATATTTTTGGTTCACTTGTCATATAACTTAAATGTATCTTTTTATTATCATTGGGCTATCACTCAATTCGACATGGTATTAAGTCTCAATGACGGCGTGTTAGTGATTAATAAGATCGAGTCAATGAATCCAATTAAATTCTCAGCTAATAAATATGTATGTCATTTGAACAAAATACCTCAAAATATTGTCTAGCTTTACTCATTAGTAGTTCTTTCTTGTCGGACATTTGGTTTGTTTGTGGATTAACAATATCGAAGAGGTACCGGTTTATAGCTATCACAAGCTGTTTGCACCACACCATGCTTACATGATCAGGAGATACCCACACTCCTGGCACTGCCGTAGTCTAGAAATTAATTATTAAAATGTTACTACACTTTTTTGTAATTGATTTCTACTAGGCCAGGGATGGCGAACCTTTTTTGATGTCTGTGTCACAAAGTAATAAAAATTCTTTTTAAATACATAACATGGCACAAAAAATTTCATTCAAAATGTTAGTGTGGTGAAACTAATTAAAATACCAAAATATCTATTCAATACTACAAAAATATCAAAATGTATAAATTAAATGTAGATTATAATTTTTATTTGTTTCATCATATAATATAACTAAGAAAGAACATTATATATACTTTTAATAAAAAATATATTACATTTTTAATTATCACACATATTTATCAAAAGGAACAATCTGAAACACTAGCTGATTTTCTTTTGGCTAGATTAATTTTCAAAATTCTAATTACAATATTGATATTTTAGGAAAAACAACAACTAGAACATTTTAAGTCCCATGTCAAGCAGTGGATGTCCATCAGTTGAAGCGGTGATAATGATATTAAAAAAAGGTTATTGATCTGCCAAAAAAATATTTTTATGTATAGATACATTTTATACATACCAAAGCACTTATGTAGCTTTCATTAAGAGAAGTCAAACTAGCTGGTATAAGAAGATCTCTTGGTCCACTTCCGAAACTGATTATTATCTTATTTTGATTGAACTTTTTATTTTTATTAACACTTAATTCCCACTCCACTTCCATAAGCTTGTAGAAGTCATTCATTTGTATATCAAAGTTAATAACCGGTGCTTTTAATGGTGCTGCCAATGTTATTATGAGGTTTGTCAAGTTTGTAGTTACTTGATATGATAGAAGACGCTTTGCTATTACACCACCCTGTTAAAAAAACACATGATTTAAAAATATAAATATATGATATAACAGTTATATTTTAAGATTGAACAACAAATGTACAGATTGACAGAAATAAAACTAATAACTTAAAAAGAACATCTTCGATATGCTTATTGAAGAGTTCTGATGAAAATTGAATAATTTGATGTAACATATTCAAAGTTACTTCTGAAGAAAAAACAATTTCGGAAATATAAATTATACTGATTTCACAGACAGGTAAAATGTAACTACAAAGAGATCAAATTGGAAAATTATCTTTAAAATTCTCTAAGAAACCTTACCATAGAGTGTCCAATAAGAATAACAGATGTAGGCACTGATTTTGTATATCCATTACTTTTATATAAACTTAAAATTTTTGCTATACTAGCTGCTGCAAATTCTGTCTGACTTTCCAATACTCCTCCAAATAAACCAGATAATTCTTCGTGATAACTAACTGAAAATGAACCATTATTAACACTTACAGAAATATTAACCAATTCAATACCATTCATCATTCATTCTTTTTTTACTTACTTGTAAAGAAATCAAAATGGTATTCATATCCTTTAGCTATTGCTTTTCGAAGTGCAACTGAAGCCAGGGATCTGGCTTGCATGTGACTTCCAGAATTTCCAGGTAAAAATAATATTGGTATACCATCAAACCTAAAATTTATTGTTTAACACTGGGATTATTAGAAATAACTAGAAAACATCTATTTGATTTTATCATATATGTATTATGTGTAAAGCTGAAAAAATTTATATTTTTTTTTATAGTTTTTAAACATACAAACATAACTTAATATCAAGCAAACATGTTAGTAATGGGATCTCAAATGTTATAGTTATTATTTCTATAATTATTGGAAATTTATTAACAAAATACTACCAATAAACAAATAGTAATAAACATTTACATAAACAAATGTTTTTCTCTTAAATCAGTAAAACAACTAATTTAAAATGATATTATAAAAAAAATTAACACAAGTATAATTAAAACACAAACCACATTTTTCTCGCTCTTTCTGTGAATCTTCCCTCACTGTAAGCAAATAACCCATATTGTGGATATGTTTTTTGAATATTGTCATCTAACGAAATCCGCTGCAAAAATTATTCAAAGTTAAAAAAAAACATTACATTATATTAACAATATATTACAAAGAAGACATACGACAAATTGTGGATATTCAAACATGTAAGTCATAGCACAGTAATCATTTTTGCCACTAAAATATAAATTTAGAACGCCAAATAAATATCCTACAAGAGAAATTAAAGAAAGAAAAAAAAATGATATTATTATATCTAAAACTTTCATTTTCAATTACTTCAATTTACGTATATATAATTTTAAATAAATATGACATTGTATCTCAAAGTTTGGTAATTTCAGAAAAATTTTATAACACTCGAGCACTACACTTTCGCCGTTTTTATCAATAAAACCAAAGCATAGATAACACCCCAGAGCGCACTAATCATAATATTTAGAAAAGCCAACATGTAAGACTTACTGTAATTTTTTTTTTTTTGTAAATGTTTTACGGCTCTGGATACGAGTCTTTTTGAGCCTGTCTTACTATCATATAAGCCAGTATTGCCAATACATAAAAAAAATACTAGATCTAAAACCACAACCTGATACAAAATTTCCTACAAGAAATAAGAAAGTAAAATGTTTAAAAATGTAATGAAATCAATCCATACTGCGAAATTACTTCTATTATTAATTTGTGGCGACTCGGATTTCCGTTCCTAATTTAGGAATATTCAGATTGCTTCACAAATTATTTGAATCGAAAAAAGGCTAATTCTGATAAAAGCGCAAAGCTATGTAAAGAAATAAATGTAAAAGGTAATTTAACACATTCAGCGCTACAAAGATTTTCACAACATATCTACGAGTGCCGCCATATATTAAGTAAGTAAAAATTAACTGGATTCTCCTTGTGCATCGCTGACACCACATGAGAGTAATAGTTAAATTAAATTAATTTTCTTATTTTTTAAGGCCGTTGCAGCCTCTGTGAAATTTATACAAAAAGCTTAGTCTCTTTGGGGAAATACTGGCAGACCAAGAGCTAGAGGCACCAAACAGCTTCAATAGACTGCCACACCAGTCTGATCAAGTTTATGTGGAGTTCTTCGACCTGGATGAAGCTGCGGAGAAAGTTCAGGTACCTACAAAAGCTACCGAAATCTAGACAGATGGCAGCCGTATGGATGGAAAATTGGAAGAGACGTTCTGCGTTAAGCGGAAAAAGCGGAAGCAGAGAATAAATATAAATAAATAAATATAAGGTAAGAAATAAAGATTTAATTAGGTATTAATAGAATAAGAAAAATGTAGAGAAACAATAAAATGATATCATCGTTCTTATCAACGTGAAGCGTGAAAGAAGGAAACAAAATATGTAATGAAGGAATGGAAGACGATAGAGATAGAACGACAGAAGGAAATATGATAAATGACACAATGTAAATTGTAAATAATGAAAACAAAGGAAGCCTGGCCCTACTGAAGAAAGACTGTAAAAAAAGTTTACCCATAAGGATAGTGTTTGCTTAAAAACTGGCGAAAGACTCATTTAAGGTGAATTTTATTTCGTGTTTTAAATAGCGGTTGTCTATTTTAAGTAGGAGTAGTTAAGGTTTTTCAAGCCAAAGCCGTTTCGCTTTAATGATTTAAAAAAGGCATACCGTTTTTATAGTAAAAATAAAGATTTGTGGGGAACTAAGAAAGTATATACAACACATAAAATCTTATGATTATCTGGCTAGGCAAACACGTACAGGGTAATTACAACAAACAACGGGATAAATTTTTGAACGATGTTGCCATGGCCATATGCACCCCTAAGCCCATTAGGTTTTGTTGTTCAGACTGCACAGACTACGATAACTACATTAATTGATAAATTTATATATACTTTCAATATCTTAAAAGAATTATTATAAAACATACAAATTGACTACTTGTAGCCTCCTTGGCCAGTATAGTACAGCATCATGAAATATTGATTTTTATTAAAAAGCCGATTCTTTTAATTCATATCTGTTAAAACGGAAGTGAAAGGCTGAAAGCCGTAAGTTCGGTCTTCTCCAACCAGCTTCATATAAACAACCGGTCGGAAGGCTGGCAGAAAATAAACTTAAGCTATAGTGGTCGAGAAGAGCGCCGAAATAAGTGTATTAATCCTAAGTTTACTAGCGTTTCGTCTTTGCGGGAGACCATCTCAACAGCTACTACAGCAGTTCTGGTTTCCGGTGTGTCTATCATACAAAAATTCTAACCAGAACTTTTTATCTATTGGTGTTCTTAGGCACCATGAAAGAAAGAATCTGCATATCTAAAACAATATAGCATAATAAAAAAACAGTAACGATCATGCTAAGATAAGAGTAAAAACCATTAATCATTCAGGGTTTTATAAAAAAGTAAATAATTCTTATAATCTCATAAGTTGTTATTAACCAAAGCGAGTAAAACTGAACGAAAACATCGTTACCTATAAATAACTATAACAACTTGATCAAAAGTGCTCTTAATTGTGAAAACGAGTAGTCACTTTAAAATTAGAACTTTTTGTTTAAGATTATTATTTTTATCTTGGTTTGTGTAAATATAAAGTAAAAAATACCTCATTTAAGATCGTAATTTATTGATATAATAAACCATAACTTAGATGTTATAATTACAAAACGAATATTTGCACAGAAAAAAATATTACTTCTATATTATATATTATCTAAATAACTAAAACAGACATATTTTTACATGTTTGCACAATTATATTGATAATAAAGCCTTTGCTAAAATCTAGATGGATACTATAAAGCGTGATGAAATGGCTATAATAAGTATGTGATGATAGACTTGTTAATGTTTCAGTGCAAAATAATTATATTTAAAAATAAGTTTGGAATAAATCGAAAAGCTGTAAATATTTTGGTTCAAGGACATAACAAGTTTACAAATTTCTAAGATTTTATATTTTATTACATACATAATATCTACTTTTTTAATCTAAATAATTATTTTCATTAAACATTCTTTTTATTGAAATAAATAGATTCTCCATGATTATTAAAAAGTTTCAATCAAAGCTTATCAATTCTGCGGTGTTACTGGTATGTTCGGTTTTCGTAGGCGTTGGAGCCTGCGAGTTGGGATTTTGAGGTTGCCCTTGTGGGCCGTTCGCAAAATTTTGTTGTTGCATCTTCATGGATTGGTTCTGAAAATTTTGGGGGATTTGTTGACCTTGTGGCATTTGTTGACCTTGCGGCATTTGTTGTCCTTGTGGCATTTGTTGCCCCTGTGCCATTTGTTGTCCTTGTGATATTTGTTGTCCTTGCGACGTTTGTTGGCCTTGTGGCATTTGTTGACTTTGCGGCATTTGTTGGCCCAGCGACATTTGATGGCCTTGCGGTATTTGATGTCCCTGGAGAGTAATTTGTTGTCCTTGGGGAGTTTGCTGCCCTTGGGGAGTTTGCTGTCCTTGGGGAGGCATCTGTTGCCCTTGGGGACCTTGTGGTCCTTGAATTGGTACCTGCTGTCCTTGAGGAGGCATTTGTTGATGAGGATGTTGACCTTGAGGAGGTATTTGTTGCCCTTGTGGGTACATTTGTTGTGTGCCGAGTTGCGGTCCCATTTGTTGTGCCTGCATTTGTGAAATTTGCGGCAACTGTTGGCTCATCATGTTGGACAAAATTTGTTGATTGAGTGGCTGTGTGTGCATCATCTGTTGACCTTGAACTTGTTGCATTTGATTTTGAGGCATTTGTTGGCCTTGAGGCATGCTATGTTGATTCTGATGTGCAATGGTCATTTGCTGTCCTTGCAACATCATTTGTTGACCTGGCTGACCTTGCATAGACATATGTTGACCTTGTGTAAATTGGTTTTGTTGCGATTGTTGTATTTGTGCTGGGCTCTGAGCGACTTGTGGTCCTTGCGAAAGCATATTTGGGTTTTGATTTGAAACATTACTATTAACAGGGGCTTGGTTGTGTGATAATGCTTGCCCTTGTATTATTTGTTGTCCTGGCATTGGCAAATTTTGACTGGTCATAGGCATTTGAGATGGCTGTGAAATATTAGGTATTTGGGATCCACTTTGCGGATTGTTTTGCTGATTTTGCATTGTTATAGAATATTGTTGTGTATTAGCATTCGATGGATTGTTTTGCATAATAGGCATTCGCATATTTTGCATCTGTATTCCTAATAAAGAATTGGCAGCATTTAAAGGCTGGCCTATATTTTGTCCCATTGGCATTTGAGGCATAACATTATTTTGGGGTAGACTTTGTTTCGGCATTTGCTGTGACTGCTGAGTATTTTGTTGCGTGGCAGATCCTGAGAATCCGTTAGCAATATTTTGATTCATTAATTGATGTACACCGGGTTGCATAGGCATTCGCATTTGGTGCATTTGTTGCATGATCATCTGTTGTTGTAAAGGCATTTGTTGCCCAAGTGCGGGACGATTAGGTTGATTTATTGTTGAAGGAATAGTAGAAGGAGCTTGACTCAATGTAATTCCTGATGTGGTCATTGCATATGTATTTGTTAGTTGTGGCATAGACTGTGATAAGCTACCCATCTGGTTAACACCAAACGAAGTGTTAGGTTGTGGCATATGTGGTTGTCCCGGAAGAGGAAGACTACCATCTGCAGTCGCTTGAGGCATCATTTGAGGATGGGATTGTGCTGATGCGTAAGCTGCTGGATTGGACAAACCAAGTTGATAATGCATAGAAACTCCCGGAATGTAATAACTGTTTGCAGACATCATATATTGATGTTTCTGTTGTTCTTGTCTCATCTGCATTTCTCTTTCCTGCTCCTATAAACAGAATAAGCGTTGCCAAAATATAGAATAGCACCAATTAGGCTAGTAAAGTAAGTTATTTACTTTATTTTTAATAATTTCTCATCATAGTCGGGAATATGAAAATAACTATAAATATCTTTAAACATGGATTGATGACATAGTATTAACATTGAAAAGGAGAGGAGATAATGTCTTTATTTGTTTATACCTGTACTCTTTGAAGAGCAAGTTGTCTCTGATACTGTAGGTACTCGTGTTTCTTTTTTCTCATGGCCTGGAGCTTGGCAGCCATTTGCATTTGACGCTGACGCTCGGCCGCCTCGGCAGCGGCAGCCAGGCGCGCTGAGTGCTCTGCTCGCAATGTGTCTAACGCGGCGCGACTGTCGCGCACTTGCGTAACCTTGTCCTGTTAGGAGAGACAATTTGCATGTCACTGATCTCATTAGAATCCAGATGCAGAATTTCATATATCCTGAAGTGCATTTTTTTATCTATAATGTGCTAATGTTTAACTACTATTTTATTTTGTAGTAAATGACAACGAGGCCGAGGACACACACTTATCTAAGCGCGCTTGCCCCAAACACTTTGGCGGTCATGTGTTGAAAATCGGAAAAAAGCTATGCTGTTACGGCGACAGATTCATAATATGACTCAAAACTGTTTCGAAAAACCATACATTTAAACAAATTAACACGTGCAACATCTGAGAGTTCCGTGTCGGAAGACATACAGGCTTATTTTGGGAGTAACAGAAAACAACAATCGAATTGTTTTTGTATACATTCTTAATATTTCGAAAATTTGTATGAATTTTACAACATGATTGAAGTTTATGTACCTGCAAGCTCTCCAAGTAAACACGCTTATCGTCCTGCTGCTGGATGTAGCGCAGCAGGCGGGAGTGCATCGCAGTGATATTCATAAATAATGTCTGAACTGAAGTGTCATTAGCTATTGATCGACCTCTGTAATACAATTTAAAAATGTTTGAAAAGAAAAAATACCGTTTGAGCTACTGTTTATACTAAAAAAAATAAAGCGTGAAAATAATATTTTTAGTAACATAGTTTATTAATAGTTTATTTTTTATACTGGATGAAAAACAGGAGCTTTATAGAATAATCTGTAGACAGTAACAAGCTTTTGAGAAAGCGTTATCATTATATTTAACATCCCATGGAAACACTTCATCTCAAATATTAAAGTACTTCAAACGGCCAATTGTTGGCAAAGGCTGGTTGTTGACAAGGGTCTTTTCACAAAAGCAAGATCCCCGAAAATGGTCACATAGAAAGTAGGGATAAAAGTGGTTGAATCATTGTCGTAAAAATGTTGTACGACTAACCATATAAATTTTATTTTGAAGATGGCACTCAATAATAATGATACTGTAATAAATTATTTCAAATTAATATAAGATGAAATTTTATATTTAAAAAGTTTAAACAATACAAACCGTGAGGAATTGCTCTTCATTCTGTTAACAAATATCTCCACTTGAGATTTTAAAGATTCCACAAATTCATCGATCTCTTTGTCTTCAGCGTCATCTTCATGAGCTTTGTTTGTGGGAAGTTTTGGAAACTCCGGCTGTAAAAAGAACTATTTAGTGAACGTCATATTATATTACTTCAAATAATTACATTAATAGTTTCCGTGCCGCGTGAGGCGTCAAACCATCAGGAATTGTCAATGTATGCGATTTTCTTGGTAAGATAGTGTTCAGCAAGTTATTTGTTAAACTAGTTCCTAGAAAAATGTGGATAGAAAAAAGAGGACTCCCACAATATTTTGGTATTCATAGCAACTTAATTTCAATATAAAGGTAGCTACAGTAAGAAAGTTCGCAACACGTGGCCAAGATTCGAACCAAGGACCTTTATGTTTGTTACTTTGCAAGCACGAAGGCGCAATTGTTCATGTTTATGTTGATTATAAGTTACCTCGCTATTGTCGTGAGAAGCGTGAGATGCAGGCGCAGTGGGGGCCGCCGGCTGGTCGCGTGCAAGTCGCTGCTCCCAATAATTTCGGTCGAGGTAGCGCGATAGCTCCGAGCTCGCCACAGTGCTGTGGTCTGGCGAGGCACTAACTGATGACGCGCTGGGAGAAACTGAACAATCACACAATATAATGTTAAAGTTTTCGAAAGAGCATGATTACTCTTAAGATTATGTTTATCTCGTCTTTTTTTTTTTATTCCACGATCGGACGAGTTGAAAAGGATGTTGACGTGATGTTATGTTTCGCGTCTGTCTATAACAATATATCGATAATAAAAGCAATAAACATTTCAAGACAACGGTAGACTAGTTCATTTCACTAGCTACAATGCATTTCAATCGGACCACTAAAATGTTTGTACATTACACAATTACAAAAAAGGTTACATGCCACGTACATAATATTCCTGCCGACGTACCGTGCACTATTTGCTTCTGAAATATACTCTATACACCTTCTAGAGATAGTTTCTGGGAAAAGAAACTTGTAAGCAGTAAAGTTATTAT
The DNA here is from genome assembly GCA_018246255.1 of Pachliopta kotzebuea. Lineage (NCBI taxonomy): Eukaryota > Metazoa > Arthropoda > Insecta > Lepidoptera > Papilionidae > Pachliopta > Pachliopta kotzebuea. The sequence continues at coordinate 16,111 of DWLS01000235.1, read as the reverse complement.
AGCTTCAAACGAAAATAATAAAAAATTGATTTATTTTGTGTCCTACTCAACAAATCGATAATTTGATAATGTTTTAATAATAACCATTTACTCATTCTAAAGATACCAGTGGACATACGAAGGTCAATGTAAATTCATAAATAACAATGTAGACATAATATAAAAGCAAGACGGGGGCCTTACGATCAGAATAATAGCGTTCAATGAGCTGTTTCATAAAATTAAGGTTTTAAATACATGTTAGTCACACGATTTCTTGCTTTTGAGGATGTTATATTCATATTATGTGTAACAAGTTGAGACTTAGAGTAAAATCTCAACACAAGATGTGGCAGATTAATAGCGTAGGTGCTACACAATAAACGCTAATTATTCAATTAGTTTTAGTGTCGGAATCCTTGGAAGCATATTTAGTACAACGCGAAAATTTCTAAAATATAGAGAAACTTTCAAAAACAACTTTAGACATAAGATTATAACGCAGATATAAAAAAAAATATTTCGATTAAAGACAGTTTTTTCTAGGTTGACTCAAATTTTATTTGAAGTAAAATAATTAGATTTTTTTAAATTTAATAATAAAATTCTATTGCACAATTTATTATTATTATTTAAGTTTTGGTTGATTAATAAGCATTTAATAGCATAATTTAACGGTTGCGTATCTATAGACAAAATATTATGCATATTTGTTCTAGAAAGTAATAAATTTACTCACTAGTAGGATGCAAGGACGTTTCAGGAGCGACCAGAGAACGAGATCGTCGTTCTTTTTCTTTTTGTTCAGCTTCGGATTGGCTTAAAGCTAACGCCAATTGCAATTCTTCCTCCTCTTGCAACTCTTCTTTCGTTTTTTCATGGGGCTGCAAATAAAATGAAAACATAAATTTGAAATACATATTTCTCTTAAAAATGTAAATTACTATATTATTTATCGAGAGTTTGTAAAATTGCTTTAACATGTCATAGTGAGATTGCTGTACATGCCTGTAACTACTCGCCTACATATCAGTACTTAATCTCATACTTGTTAATTTTAAGCTTGAATGTTTTGTATATATTGCTGTTGGTGGTATCTAAACAAATAAATGCGTGTATACGTTAATGAAAAAACTGTGAAGATCATGAGAACCATGTTTTCATTGACACGATACATGTCAATCGTGATTAATTTTGTAGTTTTCGCCTGAAAGCGTATTTATTAATATATATCTCACAATGTTATTAATTTTGTAATACTAAATTCTTTTACCTATTGTTACTGTTTATGGTGATGTCACTAAAATACGTTATAATTTGATAAAGCGTTATATGAATGTACCAGGATGTTTGCAAATGTCGGTAGGTGCCTAAAAACACTTTAGTGGATATAAATCCAAAACCTCAGAAGCTGGTTACTTTTTAAAAACTTCCCCCGCGTCATAAAAAATGTTGTTAAACTTACATACTTAGTAAACTGTCATAATAAGGCACGAACCAGCAATGATGTGATTATTTTTATAAGAATAATAAGTTTTGTAAAATAACATAAATTATCTGTTCAACCTTAAAACACAGTATGTGTCTTTTTCTACCAGAATCATATCCAGTAAAAGATTGTAGTAACAAAGTACTAGACCAGACATAATGGAACTCACAATTATTAAAATGCTTCCACCTTTACATATACATTCGTCTGATGGAAAGCTACTCCTACCTACTATTCTAGCTACCTCTTCCTGCATGGCAATGGTTACCCATACTAAATTGTTTTAATACATTATTGATATGATTATATATCATGACTATACCTACAAAAATTATATATGAAATTACAAATATACAAAACAAGGCTATTCAAGTTACAGAAAGCTGCCCTGGTATAGGAATATGTCTTTCACCTCTACATTTTTGGTCACATCACATCTAGTTATGACAAAAACGGTAAAAGAAAAAGTGAACACCAACTAAAATGAAACACCTCTATATTTAGATCTTTAATGAATTATTGTATTTTCAAGAAAACTATGAATATTAAGTCTTATTTTCACATGTTATGAAAAACTTAAGTATTATGTTAACAAAATATTATACCATTTCTAAAGTTTACATTAAATATAACATGTGTCTCAGAATAAACATTCATTTGTCAGTTTATTAATAAGAGAATTCATTATTTTTGCTTTAGTCTTCTTACAAACTTAGGAGTTTCTGGAACGGTGAGTGGTTGCGTGGACTTTTCAGGTATGAATGGCGTTATTGCAGGCATAGGCTTAGCATGATGAATTAGTTTAGCTTTTAATTCAGCTTGTGCTCTTTCATCAGCTTCTTTTTGTTCTTTTAATTTCTGCTGCTGAAGTCTGTCTTTTTCTGCCTCTTTTTCTTTCAAAAAATGTTCAAACTTCTCACGCTCTGCTGCTCTCTTTTCTGTTTTTAAATCAAATGGTGCTGGATTTATAATCTGAGATGGTACCAATAAAGGTTTAAATGGTTCTTTGTACAAAACAATTGGTTGACGAGCTTCAAATTTCACATAGTTTTCTTTATTTTCTGAAGAAGTGTTAGACATACTACTTTTAGTTGTTGCACTATGCATTTGCTTTTTAACAGCATTAGGTAAGGGTTGTGCTTTAAATTGAGACGCCATTTTCCTTTCTTCTTCTATTTGTATTTTAATTTTCTCTTCCTTGCGTTTTCTTAACTCTTCATCTCTTTTCTGAAATGAAAACGGTTCTGGATGCACAGGACCATTTATTAAGGGTTTTTTACATATTTTTTGTGGCATTTGTGCTTCTTTATTATAAATGTAATTTTTCTTGACAGATTTTATGCGTTCAGTGGAAACACTTCGTCTAATATTATGTGTTGCAGCTGAATTGATAGGTGCCTTTAACTGTATTTGAGGTTTTTCTAATATATGCTTTGGAGCAGGACGTGCTTTAAAATTCTTGATAGGATTTGAAAATTGCAATGGTTTCTTTTGTGTTTCAGTTAGTTTAAATGGCTCTGGTACTGTATTAGGCTTTTTTGGTACATCTGGTAAATTCTTTGTGCCTGCTATAACCGATTTAGGAACAGGATGAGCTTTAATTTTGAAATTTTTCATTTCTTCAATTATCATATTTTCTTTTTCTTCTTGGGAGATAATATGTATTGGTCGTGATCTAGCTTTACACCGAAGCAAAGGAGATTGTGGTACGGTAAGACCTGGACGTGCTACATTATTTTGCGATCGAAAGATTTGTGGTCGAGTTGTGTGGAAGCGACCAGGTGTATCTCGTTCATAATGATATACAGATTCCGCTAAAGATACAAACTTTGTTTTAGACAAATCGTGGTTGCTGCCAATATGTTTGCGATATCTTGGTTCTTCATGATATTCTGCAAGATCATTCATTGATAATGATTTTCTCATCCCATTGCATTCGAAATCATAATTATCAAAATCCTCTTCGTTAGGTGATACAGGTTCTTCCTTAATCCAAAATTTCTCGTTAGGAGAGTAATAACCATCACCTCGTAACTTATTCACATAATTCCTCGACATTTTTAAAAACTTAACAAATTGAACAAACTTTTATTGTATCTTCCAACCCAGAAATCTGTTTTTAACAATACACTAATACGCAACCGTTAACTAATTTGAACTTTTGGAAATGACATTTCGTTTAACAACGTTCTTCTATTTACTTGCCATTACTAATAAATATGCAATTTGCTACATATTAAATTGTAATATGCGATGAACTTAAAAACTTCGGCTGTATTAATTTTCCTAATTTTTTGATAATAATAACGTACATACGATTTTTTTTTTGCTTTAAAACCAAATACTTTCAACATTAATATATTCTTAACAAGAAATGTCAAAGTGACATTAGTTTAGGTCAGAGCGTGGAAAGACGCGATTACTCTTTAATGGTTTTTTTGCTTAAACTCAAAAAACTTATAATAAATAAAAAGAATGTCACAATCGTTACCTAATCCTAATACCTTGTTACCGCTAGAACTTGTGGATAAGTGCATAGGATCAAGGATACACATAATTATGAAGAATGATAAAGAAATGGTAGGAACATTGCAAGGTTTCGACGATTTTGTAAATATGTTATTAGACGATGTAACTGAATACGAATCAACACCAGAAGGAAGAAAAATAACCAAATTGGATCAAATCTTATTAAACGGTAATAACATAGCTATGTTAGTCCCAGGAGGAGAAATGCCGGGTGAATCGTATGAAGGACAATAAATAATTAACTTTGTTAATAAAGATTTTTGTAAGCGCAATTGTTTTCTTATACGCAAAAATTCTTTGAGGTTAGGTTATTAAACAGTTTCTTTTAACAAAAAAACTTCCAAAAAAAAAGATGATGTATGTTCATGTATATTATTCAATGCTAACATTCAATAATATAACTCCGTAAGTATCACGATGTATATACTTTACAAGTATGATAATTTTAATAAATAACCTTTTACAAAAAGTAACAAATCATAGGCAGTTAAAGTATAAATAATAATAGTATGAAATGATACTGAAAAATAATTAGTTTGTTTAGGTTTGTACTAAATATTATTTTTATTTTCAAAAGAAAAAAAAAAACTTTTGTAATACACCTGACAATTGGTTAGCTTGCTTGGCTGTCATAAGTAATATTCAAAATATGTATAAAATTTAATAAGGCCAATGCCAGTATAACTATTTTACCATTCCAGTTGAAATATCTAAGTATCCTTGAAGGCTACATTCGTTCTTAAATAATTGGTTCAGAAAGAAATAAAAACTTCCATTATATGACAGTTATCACAATAAGGCAAGGAATATTTGCTAAAACATAATTACTACCACTCAGGTATAAGTGAAACAATAAATAAGATAAAAATATTAATATTCACTGGCACAACACTGCTAGATTCAAGAAGTTGATAAATAATAATGTCGACTGGTTAAATTTCAAAGTCTTACCTGATTTTGAGTAGTATTTATATCAGTTGGTGGTGCCTTTGACTTGGCGGTGGAAGATGGTGGGCGACTCACTTTATCAAAGCAGGCATCACATACTCGCACCTGTTAAATGCCTCATGAAAGTAAGAATTTTTCATACTTCAGCCGAAGGATATCTAATGGATCAACACAGACCCTAAAAATCTCACGATGTTTACTTAATGTCCTGGCACTGTCTTGGCCTAGCTGTTTTCCACAACCTTTCTCAGATCATTGATTGTTTTACATATAGATAAAGTTAAGTGAAGGATAGTACCAAAAAATACTTTAAATATATTATTTATAAACATAGCTCAATTTAAATTCTTAAAATCAATGCTAAATTTTTGTGATAAAAACAATAATCTGGTTTTTCAAATAATAAATTTACACCTAAACTTAAATAAAAATTTACCTCTTTCTCAATTCCAAACTTAGGAAGAGTGGATGTCTTAGAACTACATTGTTGACAAAACACTTGACCACATGCTCGGCAGTGATGACGCCTTACCATCAAAGAGAAGGGCACACGGCATCTAGATACACAAGAATATATATTTACAGAACTAAAGTTAAAAATCTACAAACAGTACTAAATGATAAATTAAGAAAGTTGGTTAAAGAGAACTTTGAAATACTGTGAGTAATCTTCTCTTTGCTCTAATAGTTTCTATTAACATAATTCTGGTAAGTCAGTCAACAAGAAATAATAACTACAGTTCTATAAACTGTATAAGTATCATCTTATTCTGAATGTTGTTTATTAATATTAGGAATGCAGGAATGTAGTTACAAGGTTATAAAATACCCTGAAATAACCAAATTGCACAAGACACTTTCACTGCACCAGAGATGCAGCTAGGGACACAAAATAATGAAACAAAGTATTTTTTAACAATGATAATGGAAATACAGATTTAAATGCTGTACAAACCTGTGGCAAACTTCCCCATCAGCCCATTCTGGCGCTGTATCTGCAGAGAACATTGCATCAGATTCCTTCAAAGTTGGGAATTTGTGTCCTTCTGCTTTCAAAATGTTAACTGTGTCCTGTTGGCAATATTTGGTACACAATACAGAATTATAACAAAATATTTATAAAAAACTACTAAAACCTATCCAAAATACAATTTTCACTCATAATCTCTTTATCATACTACTCTTAGTAATGCTGTTGTTTCATTGTGTTGTTATGACTCATATTATTGACTGATAAGGAAAAGGTGAGAAGATAATCATAACTATTGACTGCATAAAATATGTAATTTGAGACATCTCCCTAAAGTAATGTTTATTAAAACTAATCAGTAAATTTCATTCACATTAAATATACAAAACATCTTAAAGAGGATTTCATTAAAATTTTTCTTTAAATGTTATATCAAAATGACTACATGTGTTTCTGATATTCAAATTTAATATTTACTTTAGCAATTGAGGTATACACATATTTTTACTAGAGTAATAAATAAATGTTGAGAATATATAAATTAAAAAGGAGCAAATACATACCAAGTACAGTTAAACAGTAAAGAGACATGTGTAACTAATTCAATTATGAGTATTATAAAATCAATAGCACTTAGTCAATGGGTTTCAATTTATGAATTGCCTCTAGTCTATTTATACAGCCGTTTTATATCTTCTATTTGTTAACCTTTGTCTTTCTTTTCACATGGTGTTAAATGTGAAGATGTGAATGATAAAGTGACTTCACTCAAATGGTTTGGCAATGTTGACAACCTGAACACAGTAATGCCGTTGTGTCAACAGATTTGCAACATGTATGTGGTAGAGTTACGCGGGTTCAAATAAACCTTCCATATTAGTCAATAGAAGGCCACTGCTGGACATTGACCTCCACCAGTAATGGAAACAAAAACCCTACCAATGAGTAAATACAAAAAAATCTCTGTATTATAGGGAAAATGTTAATTCAATGCACAAGATATAGCCAAAACTAAAACATATGTTAAGGTATTTATAAACCAAACATCATAATAACAAAGATTATATTAGATAAGTTGCAAAAGATTGTTCTAGCAAGATAAGTTTTGTGAGTAGAAACTGCTATAATTATATAACAGACAATACCCTTATGTAGTCACTAAGCTAGCATTTTATTTCATAACATGGTTTCTAACATGATATTATTAAATTTACTATATAAGGTTTTTTTATTTGACTAGCCAAGGATATGATCACCTGATGGTAAGTGATATACTTGCCTATAACAATGTAGCGCTGGTTAAAATAGTATACACAAAACCACTTTGCACATGTTGCTTTAAGACATAAGATGCTAAGTCAATAATTTCTCTAGTATACAGCACCCTTCAAACCTGAACACAATAATGTTTGCATAGTACTGTATGGCCATAGAAATAGGAGCTATGGTGGTAAATACCTAGACATTCTCCAGCAATGGAAACCTACCACCAGTACCATTTAGGTTTGCTCATTGTAAATATACAATATTAAGCATTTTAAGTACTTATCATAGTGTTTTAATTTACGCCATTGAAAAAAAATATCAACAACAATGAAAAATAATAATTAGTGATACTTTGTTCATACATTTGTGATGCAGTCATTCAGACTCCACAGAGTTTAATATTATAACTTTAGTTATTCGCTTCCCGGCCCCAGGTTCACACAAATAACAAGAAATCTTTAAGAGTGCATTATGTTTTTAAATTAATTAAAATCTAATATTAGTTGTGAATTTATGATTAATATAATTATTTGTTACAATGAATATGAAATAACTTACCTGAACTGCTCTGTATTTAGGTGAATTTCGGAAAGCAAATGCCCAAGCTTGTATTAGATCCAAAATTTTGCTGCGGAGATTTTCATGTTGAGTAGATTTTACTAAATCTCTAAGCATTTCGCAAAATGCTTTAGATGCCACTTCATCATGAACCCCAGACCCTGTCAAAGAAATTACATCACAAATCCACTACACCTACTAAGTGAGGGATGACAGAACATGTGTGTAACTTTTAATTCTAAAATTCATTTAAATAATTGACTATTATTTTAAAAAGGTGAAAGTAATTCACACAATTATTTTAGAAAATAAACAAAATACAATGTTTATTACATTAAAATATTATTTATATGTTTTATGAAGTATTAACACCAGGATCTCTTAAAATTATTTTGAGTTCATAATACATATGTACACTGGAAACTGAATATAGAAAACAAGTATATTGGAATAATAAAGCAGCAACTGTAATTACTTCTGATAAAACTAAAAAGGTGTTAATGAAATATTTAAAAATCTATATCTAAATACACTTAAAATAACAATGAATCAGCAGATTATTTAAATTAATAAAGTGTAAAGTTTAAATATACAAAGAGAGACACCATTTACATAACATTAGTATTATTAAAAATTATATTTGTTACTGAACCTTACATAAACCTTCAGAGATACATATGATAAACAACAAACATTTAATTTCTTGCTACCAATACAAGACAGCTGATATTCATACAGTCTATTTACTTAGAGTACTGTATAAGTTGATATATTTAAATGACATTACATTAAGACAAATGGAGCAAAGTTGCGAAGCAACAAACATACTATGTATTTCTTTCTTATCTTCGCTATAATTTATAAATAAAACAAAAGGATAGACTTTAATAATTATCTCTTATAACAGTTTACTCACCCATGTCTTTATTATTACTACTATATCACTTTATACATCAATAAGTACATATAGAGTTCAAGTGTAATACTTGTATTTAAAATTATATCCATATTGAAAAGCAAAAACAAAATTAATCAAAAAACAAAAGTAATGAAAACTACTGTAACCAATACTATTTCTCAGAATTTGATATCAACCATGGAAAAATTCCTGCAAACATTGTAATTATTACGAAATATTTAAATTTACATACCACAATTTTTGACAATACTTTCAAGAGTGAGTAGTGCAAACATGGCTTGATGAGGATTCTGGGAATATAATTTTTTTTTGACAGCTGCAACTGCATATTTAGGGCTGCAAAATGAATCAAATATTACAAAAATGAGCTTTAATTTATACACAGTATAACAATCAACACAACATTTTTAACAGCTACATTTGTACTCACGAGCAATCATTTTGTCTTATTAAGTCGCAAATTTGTAGAATTGTTGGCCAATCAGGTTCCAGACGTAGATTACTAGTTGCTTTATCTAGAACACAATATGGTAAAAATTTTATTATATGACGTAAGAGTTACGGTAAATGTAGTAAAAATAAGGGAGTAATGATAAAAAATTCTAAGGGAAATATAGGTCATGAAGTAGACAAGAAAGCGTAAAACAGTACGAAATCTGGATAAAATAATAAAGATGTAACAAAAAATAAGATGCGAATAAATTTAGTAATTTTAAAAAACTTACCGAGCAATTTATCAAAGTTGTTAACCCGAAACATCCTTTTTGTTTTTTATTTTGACCAATTGAACTATTGTTTTAGAAAATCAACTGTGATGAATCGTTCAATAGACAGAAAATGACAGCCCACTATGTCAATTTTGTTATTCCTATTTTAACACAGGTAATTTTAAATGTCAGATTAAAAAAAAAAAGATCATTTAAATAAATAACTAGTTTTAACTATTTTAAAACATTTTGGTTTATATTAATAAGCCTTAAATTCTATTTAATTTTTTTAATATTTAAGTAGATAGAATAATTAAATTTAATCCATCTGGTGGCAATACGAACTACACAGATTACATATATTCACTCAAAAGGACTCTTATCGAGGGCCATAAAAACATTAAAAAAAAATTACACATACCGGTTCAACGGAATATAGTTGTATAGTTTATCATAATTATTATCGATATTAGTAGATATAAATTTAATCTGATTATAATGCTAAGATAATGATACTTTAAATCATATATGTAAAAAAATTAAACATTTATTTCAAATATTTTGTACAAATAAATGACAAGGTACATTAAATAAATCATGAATATAACATATGGTATACGGTAAAATGTTTCTTACGCACATACATAAATACTTCTTAGATTTTATTTTTGATTGGGGGTTGGTTCCTGTTGGCGGATATCGGTTAGGTAGGTATCACCGCAGTGTTTACTTTTACAGAGTACTGACTACTATTTAGTTTTCAAACAATACTTGGTTCCGGTTTAGAAAGCGTTGCCGCTTGTAAAATTACTAGGGTAACGAAATTTATTATCTTGTATCTCAATGACATAACATCATAGAATAATAAAAATAACACTAAATTCATTCATTTTACCTCTTTCACGACGTCATAAAAACAATAAAGTTGGAAACGAATCAAGTTTACATATTTACAAAACCTTATCATAACCTCTTACAAATATTTATCGGTGGAAACCTTATCTTATATATATGATGAATTCGTTCTAAATTCTCAGTATGGGTTTGGCAAGCCGATTCAATTTGTATTTCGTATACCAGAAGAGTAAAAAATTTTGCATTATAATTCATAGTGATTTAAACATACAATTGCCTATAATATGTAAATAAGTAGTTACATAAAATGTATCCCAATAGTTTACTCAAAGAATATTTCGAGATAAACAAAAGAAAATTATTTAAGATAGATGAAGCTTTACAAAACTGTACTTGTCTGTTAACTGCAATTCAATTAAAAGTGAGTGCGTTGCAAACACAAATGCTGCTAATGAGAGCCATGTATCAAGACATTATGGAGTTAAGAAAATTAATTTTGATTATACATCCCCATCTAGCTCCAGTTAGGCCTCTAAATTAAAATACAGGTACATAGCCGCTTTTTTCTCAAGGCTGAATTATTTTTTCAGGTACATAATAAAGAAAACTCCGACGAAAATCTGGTACTTTTAGGCATAGCTCAATTTTTTTTGTCGGCATTGTCGACATAAACTCTTTACAAATCTACAAATTAACCATTTTATTATATTTTATTCTCACTTTTCAAAATGCGTTGTGGTATGAAAAGCTCGTATATTTTCATTATCACATTTTAAAATGCGTGACTTTACTTACTATTTTTTTATTTTCTATTTTCAGACTTGATTATTCCATTTACTACATTGCATTTTTATAGCATTTAGTAAAAAAAAAACAGAATCATAATTTTTTAGAGAAAACAAGTTCTCTAACTGAGCGGTTCTCTACGCCAAGCATTAATCCAGACATAACTATTAGTAAGAACTGTCTTACCTAGTTGCCAAAAGATTGTGGTTAGAAGAATATACACTAAAAAGCCTGAAATTGATGATCACAGTGACGAAAATTTGTTCTGGTTCCTAATTTCGACATGAGTTAAAATTTTATGTCCTATTTTATTGCGAAGTTATTGTCAAAAAGTAAAGCAATTTAGAAGATAAAAATTAATCTTCCTTGCCGTACATATTATTATCATGATCGTCATTAATTATTTCTCTTCACAGTTGGACATATCATCCACTCCACTACAAACCGTAAATATTAAAAACAGGAGTACTAATTATCTATTTAATCCACACACGTCGACTACATACTACATCCACACTTTATAACTTTCATCAACTATTGCTTTTCCAATTTTGACAGGAAATTGCTTTCATTTTCAGCAATTTCCTCTTATGGATGTCATCCTTCCACAAATCATTGCGGGATGCACCTGAGGTCGTTCGACGGATAAAGCAGCGGCCGTGACAGTCGAAAGAGCAGCATTACGAACAGGGAGCGTAATTTGATAATCGTCGCGCACTTGACTGCTACACACTGCTGACAGTCCATCTGTCATGTTGATTGACGCGACCTACGAAGGACAACGGCCGCTGAAGTCGAATTAATCTTCTACTTCCTGACCTTCTCACCTGCTCTATAATACGTCTTGTAGATGTTATTTTTCTAAAATACTTGTTTTTGTAAAAATTATAAGACCTGTTTAAACAAGCTTAGTTCAGAGTGAACCCACGTTCAGAGAACATAGTTTTTAATAATTTTACACATTTAATGCTAACTTTTTACTATATGATTTATAATAACTATGTTTAAGTGTACAGCAAAAGTAAAAAAAAAATGTTACAACATGTTTATAAGAAATATATGAATGTGAGATTCATTCTATAGTCAATAAGGCAAATGGTAAAAGATTTTTAAACCATTGCCAAGACTTTTGTCTTTCGCCAAAATAGTAACCTCCAAGTCGTATTCATTACGCATAAATCACCGTTTTTTTCCCCGTGTGGAAAATTATTACTTATGCCTTGATCTGTGTTCGTAGGCGCATATGAAAACTACAAATTCGTAATCTTGATACATTATCCACTTAAGAATAGAAGGTAGACGATCAATTGCCTCTTTCTTTTGTTAATACATTTCTGTTTATACCTATCATCACAAAACTGTTTTTTATAGACCCGTAATTGGTAAATAAATAAATAAATTCCTCGTAGATAATATCTTAGTTATAGTTAAATACTACTTAAAGTAATAAATGTTACCGGACCTGTGTAAAAGTTTCCGAAAATTTAATAAACGTAAAACATTTCTAATTATCGTTTAATAGTTTTGTTTCGACTTTTGTAACGTAAATATGTATGTTTTACGTATTTATGAATATTTATACTTTAAAAAGAACAATATGGGTATATTCAATAGTTTTTCTCAAGAATGATGTAATATTGAAACACTAAAGATAATCCTCATTGAAGAAAAGTCTTAGTTCTTCTAGACCAGTGTTAGAACATGGCTTGTCATTTATCATTTGAATACGTTTCATAAATTACTAGTAACACATTTCTTCAGGCGTTTTTATTCGTAATCTACCTATTTAAATATGACCTCCTTTACTAATTGGAAACTTGGTATAGCCTTTGGCACTAGAAATGAATGTTAAGATAAATAATGTCATGCAACGTGATTGAAATAGAGGCTTGTTAGAAAATATTAGGACAAATGTTAAATTGACGACTACGTTTGTGTACTAATTTGGTTGGGTTTCGGACGACCGACGACTTGGTCTGAATTGCTGAGGAAAATCTTTGATGTAAGTGGCATCTGACTCGACGAGTTAGAAATCAATTAAGAAGGCTATGTTCTGCAATGGACAGCGGTAATCTGAAATTATGTATTGATTCCAAGATATAACAAATTATTACATGGAATAAGAGGACGTGAAAATTACTGACTTGTCCCTCATGTCCTTGATAAATTTGCAGAAACTTTCTTATCAGTTGAAGCACTCATACTTGCCAAAGGTTTTTAAATCGAATAGAAGTTACAAGGACATATAAAAACATGCAATGTTTAGAAGCATTATTTACGAAGACACCAGTTAAATCAAATTGCACCTATAATCTTCTTTGAAATACTATACAGCAAGGAAATACCTACGCGAAAGATTTCATCTTATTTAGTAATTATGACTTCACGAATAAAATGTACGTTTTTTCTGTATTCATGTTGTTTTAATTGTATTCGAAAATATTTTAATATGTTATTGTTTGTTAATAAATGACTTATAAATATTTCTGGGTCCGCAATACATGACATATATCTTCAGCAAGTATTAGCAATAAATTTGAGACCAATATATCTGATAGAATTTGAATACTGAATAACATTTCTTTAATACTTTTCTTCAAATACGTTACAATAATTTTGTAAAATAATTTAAGTACTTAATTTAATTTATTATATGTACTGGTTTTCATGTATGGTTCAGCAGTGGACTGCAATAGGCTGAGATGATGATGACTGGTTTAGTAGACATATTCCTAGGTATACATATAAACATTCATATAGTCATTGCTCATACTTAATTTATTTATGAGCATTGAATAATATTGGGTATTTAACCTCGGTCTCCTAACTTTCTAATATTATTATACGATAACTGAAAGATGACGTGATTTTTCAATTTTTATCAGAATGTAGTAGACCATATCAATTTTTGAATCGTAACTTGTATTATTAAAACATGATGGTATTACTTTAGTCACATTTTGTATAAGTTATTATTTTGAAAAAGTCTAGTTTTATTTAGAAGCTGTTTTAACTATATATTTGTGTAGGCTCTTCCAGTTTATGTTTCTGTCAGTCATGCAAATGAGTACCATTCACCGCCTTGTGAGGCGCGTATGCTAAAGCGGACATTTAAATCTTATCTGCAGGCCAGCAGCAAATACAGTCAATTGTTTCCGAACGCGTGGCTAGTTAACAAATAAACGCGGTTTACAATTGGAGTAGGTACAGAATGCGCAAGAGTTGCTTCGAATGTATTGCCAGTTCACGCTATCCTGGCGGTCAGGGCACACACGCAGGGGGTCCGCGATTTTCCTGGGCAAATAAAAAAACACGAGGGCATAAATTACAGTTCTTCACTGTCTTAAGTCGATGGTTGAATCGTTTATTTCAAATATCATTTTGCAATGTACATTTGCCGCAGTTAATTCTTTATGTGACATGTAAATAAAGTTTATTTGAAATGCTGTCATGAACGGTCATGGTAAGTAATTCCTGTTGTGTATAATGACTTAATGTGTCCCAGATGCAATAACACGTTTGATGAAATGGTTCTGATCATCATTTCGCAAGTATTCTGTTAAGCACGAATCCTTAGGTTTTATTATAAGATTAAAATGAACAGGTAAAGAAACCACAAGAGTTATGTTGATTGGTTATTTTAAATATTAAATAACACTTGATATTAAAGACGAAAAATTAGATTATTTGACGTTTAGTTAATTCGTGTGGTGGTTAGTGATAATTCAACAAATATATATGTTAGATTATCGTCATATACACAAATGTATGACGAATACTTAAACCAAAATTTACTACAAGTCATATATTACGTGTAAATAGTTTTTACGATGTTTGTTTAACATCTAGTTTAGCTAAAAACCAGTTCTAGATGTGTAAATAGTTCTTCGTAAAGCTTTTAAACCAAACTTTACTATTGCACTTTGTCTAATGCATATTTATGTGTTAAATAGTCACAAAATGTATAATAATAAAAAATTTAATAAAAACCTAAAAAATCTCTTTATGTTATTTAAAAATTTAATAAATTCTTGTGTAATCTCATTAAGACAAAAAAAGTTTTGCGTGTTTTCTTAATAAAGTTAGGTGGTTCAGCATTAAAAACGGACAAAGCACGGATTATTATAATTATATTAATTTTGTTTAGTAATTAGTTGTAACGCCTGGCAAAGGGGTTGGTGAGTGGGGTAGGGTATTAAGCTTATAAAGATCACGAGGAAGCTGCTGCCCTTTCTCTAGAAATATTCCGTCTATAGTAGCAGAGAATTATAAATTTTTCAACTTTATAAATAATACAAAAAATCAACAATAACATTCATAGGTGAAAAGTCATCTGTACCCTTGCACTTGTGTTGACTCACCTCTTTATTAGGTCGTGGGTTGTTTGGCGTCAAATGAACACTTCTAAAGCCGTGATGCCTAATGTGCAGGACGGAAATTATTACATTAAAAATAATGACAACAAATTATTATTACGAACAAAAATAATAATTCTATTCCAAGTGTGGAAAAAGATTTAATTAATTGAGTAAAGTTCTTTTCAGGAAATGTATTAACTTAAACATTTTAAGGAACATAGATATATTACTTATTAATTAAAATGTTAAAAAACATGTTATCTTAACAAAGTTCTTAATATAATGCCTAATATACTTATATCCAAAAAATTTAAAATTTGTACATTACCTTGGAAAGAGTTAGTACATAACGCTGAGTGACTTTATTAGAATTTTATAAAAAACAATCTCAGTCAACTAGCTAAGCGTATGCCTTGCGCTACTTGCCACAACAAGATCACAGGTACGATTCCAAGGCTTTATGTTGTAAAATTTATTTAGCAGTATCGTTTTTCATTATCCGCTGTTACTAACCATATATTGTAAATCTACTCTGTTAATGTATGAAAAGATTATAGCAGATGTTCCGGACTCATTCACACTTAACACTAAAAAACTTTGTCTTATAAGTTTTTGGCTTTGGCCAATATCTACACAAATTTAAACGCAAAGACGTACCGTCTTGTGCTTCTGATCCTAACGTTGAAGAAAGTATTATGCACCTTCTTATAGATTGTCCAAAGTATTCAAGGGATAGGATAGATATAG
>DWLS01000234.1:0-35577 GCA_018246255.1 Pachliopta kotzebuea | reverse complement strand
TCCGAGACGGGGGCGCATGGCTCGGTGGCCGGGCGGGCCTACAGCCGACCTCTCCGTGCCTCAGTTGCTCTTCCCACCTCGTGGCGTATTGACGCGACCCGCGTTCTATTCGCAATTTACATACAATTTTGATTTAAAATTGAATCACACATACATACAAGTGATCATGCCGCGGCCGTCGCGTGAATCGTACGGTGATCAAAAACCGCCTTATTCGTACATCTCTCTGACGGCGATGGCGATTTGGAGTTCACCCGAGCGCATGCTGCCCCTATCGGAGATCTATCGTTTCATCACGGACCGGTTCCCGTATTACCGACGCAACACCCAGCGCTGGCAGAACTCGCTCCGTCACAACTTGTCTTTCAATGACTGTTTCGTGAAGGTGCCGCGACGCCCAGATCGGCCAGGGAAAGGAGCGTACTGGACACTGCATCCCCAAGCCTTCGACATGTTCGAGAACGGCTCGCTGCTACGTCGCCGGAAGCGCTTCAAGCTCCAGAAAGGGGAGAAAGACAATTTAAACGCGGAATTAGCGGCCCTAGCCAGTTTCAACAGAGCGTTCCTCGCTCGTCAGGCCGGCGCCCCGCCACCGCCGCCGGTGTTGCCCACCGCGAGTTTGTACACGCCTACCATGTGTCCCCAATTGAGCCCCGAGCCCGCGGAACTGCCTGAAGTTGCGGCGGTAACCGTGCTGCCAAGAGAGAGGCCGCGGCGAGCTTTCACGATCGACGCGCTGCTCGAGCCGGAGCCGCCGCGGTCCCCGCCGTCGCCGCTGCCCCGGCTTGGACTTCCGATGCCGTCTCCTTACATGCTGGCGGCGCAAAGGTACCACGCGGAGCTGCTGCAGGCGGCGGCGCACGTGCTGCGTCCCTGCTACTTGCCGCCGCCGCCGCCGCTCCCCGTCGCGTGACACACGAGTGCACTGCCCATATGCTCCAACGTTTTGTGCAATGCTAGATTGTAAGTACCGAACTCTTATACTCATCCCTATTAACTCTGTGTACGCTCTAAATTATTGTTAATGTGCAAGTACTTAATACTAATAGAATCGTTAAGTAAAAGGATTATTAGAATCAGGAGACGGTTTTAGACCTCGGGGCCCTTTAAATAAGCCGAGGCCTAAGTTAATATAATTTACATTCAACTCGGCCGTCGCTTAAAGTTGGCCGAAACATTTCTGCCTCAAAACTATCCTCCGTAGTTTAGTGATCTCACTTGTAGATATTCGTAGCTGATGATCAGTTTAGACACTATTTATTTATAATTTTATAAATGTAAACATAACGATTTGTTTTTTAAATGTTCCTCTTAAAGCGATAAGTGATTTGCACGTTCAGTTTTGTGATACGAATAATTTACAGTAAGGTGTTTACTTTCAAACGATTTACAAATGATGTGAATGATAATTTTGATGCGAATATGTCCGTCGTAATAATTGTTATTTATTTTTTTATTATTTTTAAGTTAAATTGTTGCTACTGTAGATAACAACTATTGTAAATATTGTTTTCATTGTTATAATTTCTATTGGATATATTAAATGAAATGATTATTACTACGTAACAAATTGGTTTTATTAAATTAATTAACCCGATAAAAATGCTATTAGTAATTAAATACAGTTTTTGGTGTAAAAGTTGCATAAAAATATTACTTCAATAAATTGGACTTAAGTAACTTGTATTCAATACACTTAACAATAATCTTTTAATAGAATTGATCCTGATTTATATGTTGTTTCTAAAATATTTTAAATAATTTAATTAAAATTGCCATAGCTAATTGGCCTTCAATCTAAATGTTAGAAATCTATGAATAAAATTATGATACGTATGAAAACAGCCAAAATTATATTAACAATGGCCTTATATTAGCATAATCAATAATCTTTTGTTAATTTTAATTAAAATTAATTGTTTAAATATTGGTACGGAAATAGCTTTCACCTATATACTGTTTACGATAAGTACATAATAATATTGCAAAGTAGCATGAATATTTAAATTGATTACGATTTTGAAAACGTAAGAGCCAATTATTAAAGGAAAACAAGTATAATAAAAATGTACTGTTTCATGTTTTATATAAAAAAAACAATTATTTGTGAAGAATTTTGTAAGAGTCCTGTAGTGAATTCCATTAGTCTTTTCCGAAAGAATTTGAGTTCTTATTTATATATGCATAACGAAAAATATATATAATAATAATAAATTAAACGAAGATAAAAACTAGAAAATTTTCTGGAAGAAGAAATATAGCTGAGAGACTGGACAAAATGAACATCACAAAATCACAATTTTAAGGATAATAAAGTGTTGTAGAGAAAAGGAGTTGAAACAAAAATAATCCCCCGTAGCAATAAGTTTCTTATTTTATATGATTTTTTGTTAAATATATATAAGTAAGTAAGGTCAGTGCATGCTATATAATATTCTTGGTTTGTGAATCCGTGAAATTGTGTAATGAGGTCATAAAAAGTTATTTAAACTTAACCAAAAACAAATACATAATTGAGTTATACAAATTCATAAAAATGTGAACCAAACTAAAACATCAAGGGTCATCTTTAAATCAATTAAGAAATTTTTGGAGGAAAATTTGTTATAAGCTTTTTATATTTTATTATTAAAGAGATGTATTGTTTACAATATGAAGCTGTCTTTTATCAATATTGGGAAACATTTTCTGTTATTTTTAATATTCTATAGTACCAGTAAATGGTGATGGAGAGAATGATGTAGAAGAGATTACACCTATTTTAAATTTAAATATATCCTCTGCACATTTTCTTAATCTACCTGTTTTAAGGTCAGACAGAGGTTTTACATAACCTTATTAATCTTTGTTTCATTGTAACTCGTTTAACCTTTTATTTACTTGTAAAGCTGATTTAAAGGCTAAATTACCGCAATTATAATTAGCAGCCATATGAAATTTTAACAGACTATTATGGTCAAACGTGAAGTTTTAGCAGGTGCATATTGTTAACTGAATATTCCATTTATTTAAAAATTTCCTTTTATGTTAGTCGACTTCTAAACGCACAAAAGTGGAGCGGCCATCGTGGGGGGCGAAGGAAAGGTGAAAACAAAAACTGGCCACCGAGGTGAGCTGTTTCACGGTGTAACGCGGCGCATCGGGGCCCATTTGTGGGCTAATAGATCGTGATATTGCCCGTTTTGGGCAATTGCCGACTCATCGGGCAATAGGAGGACTATTGGAAGGAGTAGCGAGGAGAATTTCGGGAATTTGGCCTGTTAAGCATGAGTCCTCCATCAGAGCATTTACATTTCAGTTTTGGGGCAATAGTCTTGTAAGTTGTAAATTTTTTGCATGTTATAACAAAATAAAAAACTAAAACTAGCACATTAAAGCTGTAGCTGGAGTACAGTGATCATTATTAACAAATAATTGTGGTAAAAACTTAAAGTAATAATTAATAAACATTCGATTTAATGATCCATCATTAAAGTGTTTTAAATTAACTAAAGGAGATATCATCACCATAAGCAAGTTATTAAAATCTGTCGACGTTTTATTTATACTGATTGTTACCATACTTGAAGGTCATCAAAGTAGCTACGATTTTAATGCCTAATCTTGTCACTTCGCAGTAATTTCCTATTATGAAGACGTTTCTGCCTTTTCATCCAAAATTTACTATAGAAATTTACCATGTGGACAGGAACAAATTTTTAGTTTTTTATTCTATGCTCTTATTTTATAAGTATTTGAATTTCTTGTTTATTTCTTAGTTTTCTATAACATAAATTTATTAAATATATATTTATAAGTAAATAATTCATAGAAAAAATGTCCTAAATTATAATGTAAACATTGATGCAGAAAGTCCTGCTTAGTTGTGGACGTGGTTCTAGTTGCAGTGAGGTCATAGATCTATATTATTGGAGATTGGCAGAGTTGCTTGATCTATTGAAAAAGAGAGTTCTTTAGAGAGTAATTGTCCACTAATGCAAAAGCAGATAAGATTGATGCTAACCGAATAATCACTACTCCTGCCCTGTATGATAAGATGTTAGGAAACTCATACAGCGCCACAGAGTGTCCTTTAGATTTTATGTCAACTTCATATCACACGTTTAGGAGTTATTACTTTAAACTAGATCATACATGCATGCGTAAGGTGATAGTGATAGGCATCTTTAACGAGAGTAAAGTTAATGATAAAAGTGACGTAAAGTACATTTTTCGAAAGAATCCCTTAAGAAAATACCACGGATGTAAAAAAGGTTTCTAGATGAAAAGTTTTAAAAACGTTTAAAGATATAACTTTCTTTGTAAATAAATAATTGAGCCGTTGAATAAGATATCTTGTTTATAGATGTAAATGAATGTTTTACAAATTGTCTACAATGACACAATTTTAACTTACGATTCAAAACTGTCGTGTATTTGAAATATACGTTTAATTTGTAAACAAAAACACTGTGTTTACATTGTTTGAGCAGTGTTGCTGTTTATATATACAATAAAAGTTTTAATATCAATATTATTTCATATTTTATAATTAAAAAAGTAAATGAATAACAATTTGAATCAATCCCTTTCCCTATTATTTTTTGAGTTTTAAATTTTTTATTACATGTAGTCGTTGTTTGTTATGTTTTTATGTTATTACCAGTTTAATATAAATACACGTGTTCAAAGATAATAAAGATAATGAGAAAAAGGATGTTTACCCGAAGGATGTTAATTAAAAAACAGCAATAATTATGTGGTTATTATCAAAAGATTTGCTTAAATTTTTAAGTACAGATTTTTTCGACGTAAATAAAATGACTGACTTTTGTCAAGGTTAAAAAAAACAAAGTTGTAATTATTATTTAAACTGAGGTAACTATAGTATAAAGGTTCGAAAATGGCGGTCATTTGACACGGACAAAAATATTATTTGATAATGTTTTATACAGTATTTACTGTACTACGTGCTATGTGTTTGTGTTGTCTTTCGTTTTACGAATGGAAAATCGTCGCCAAAGTTCTGAATTCTATTTAATGTTAGTAGAATTTCACTTTTATACCGATCAATTTTCTATCCCCTGTGTGTATTCTCAGCCATCACTAGTCATTGGCGAAATTATTGCCCAGAGCAGTAGAAGCCATAAACCGGACAAAATAAAGTATAGTATATATTGATAAATGCATAATATAACGAGAATTACGAATGAGATGCATTAAAAAGGAATAAGTATCGTTAATATATTTTCTAGTGGTGAAAACATTTAGCATCCGGCTATGATTCAGTATGTGTTTTTTTTCTACTTGAACTCAATATCACATAGTGATTAGAACGATACGGATAACTTCAGAATACTCCTGTTCTATGTCGATTGCTTGAACACAGCAATACTGTTATGGAGGCAGATTTGCAAAACAGGGGTAGGAAGCCAGGTAAGTTCGAACTGTATTATCATTATCTAAAACCTTCTCATCATTCCAAATCATACTGTTTCACAGTAAACAATTGATTATTTAAAAAAAATTCTTAGAGTTGTAACATTCATCAATTTGATCATTAGTTAATAAACATCATAATATTGTACTAACAAATACAAACAAACACACATTTGATCCCTACATCAAATAAATATGATCTAATATTTTCCTTCTAGTGAGTATTTGTTTGTACTTTTGTCGTTATAAAACAGTAAAAGCTTCTGTGTTCAAGTTTTCATACAAATTTGTACCAAACTATAAATATTTGTAGAGGCAGCTGTTTGTAAAGGATTATTACCGAAACCTAAAATAATAACCGCCCGGTCTTGGCACTTCTGTTGGAGTTTTTGTTATACAAAAACTTATACACCGCGCTAACCTATAATTTTGTTATTAATATAGAACACATTGTGGCTATCCTTAGCGTCTGTGATCGCCTTTCGATATATTTATGACGCCGTAGAAGGTTATTATCTTTTGTAAAATACTACTTCGATCTTTCGATCAAAGAAAATATTCATATTAATTAGACCAGGAGTCATTTTAGGTTACATTTAAGTCTTAATTATAGGTTAGTACTTAACAATAACAATTAATTGGATACTTTCGCTCCTATCTCAAGACCTAGGATCCTCTGACAAGATTGAAAGCAAGACCATAATCCCGTATGCTGGTCAGTGAAGACGTCGTATGTTATCCAAAGGTGTAATTCCTGGAATATACCGACTTCATTTCGATGTTATTATTCATCGAAGCTCTGCAGGGATCGAACTTATTCATTTTAAAATTGTTAAGCATTAGGCTTCTTATTAATCGTACTTATTGTTGATACAAATGAAAATATTTTAAGGCCTTAAACCCTGTATGTACGCCATCAATGGGCTCTAAGTTTTTAGTTAATAAATATAAAAAGTAAGTATGAATTAGTAATGCTTGTTTCGGTAAAGTTGTAAGGTTCTGAGGGCGTCCTGCGGCGAGGTTCCGGCGATTGTCTCGCACCCCGCCCGCCCCTGATGCCGCATAGCATCATCTAATTGATTTAGGTCCTCCTATTATATACTAATTGAACCAGGCAGACGTAATGTAGACGCATGGCATTATTTATTACATTTTTTATATACCCGTTTTATCAATACATATGTAAACAATTTTGATTATTTATGATCGACACAATACATCTTTTCAGTAACAGTTCCGACTTCAACTATTCTCGACGAGGATCAAAAACGTTAAATACTTTTCCGTTATAATATTAATATTGATAATACATTTAGTATCAACATTTTTAATTAGCTACATAATCTAAAGATGTTTGCTTTAACCGCTTATTACCTCGATTATTATATAATTCACCAGTTTTTGCAGGTAGTTCTTTAGAAAGATTTAGGGTTTAAACATGAGTAATGAAGAGCATTAAAGGATTTAATATTTTTTGTTTTGGTAATTGAGTCGTTATTGCTTTGCAGTATGGTGGGTGCTTTTGATAAAAGTTATGAG
Organism: Pachliopta kotzebuea; assembly: GCA_018246255.1. Taxonomy (NCBI): domain Eukaryota; kingdom Metazoa; phylum Arthropoda; class Insecta; order Lepidoptera; family Papilionidae; genus Pachliopta; species Pachliopta kotzebuea. The sequence continues at coordinate 28,620 of DWLS01000234.1, read as the reverse complement.
ATTGTTGTCATTAGATCTTGTGGCAGTTGCGATGCTACACGGGAAGATGATGGTGTGAAACAAGTGGTGGACGGTGGTTTTGATCTCGCCGCCGGGTACCGTTCGGAGCGAGCGAGTTTTTGTTGGGCGCGTTTAGGACGAGTGCGAGTTTTTTGTGCGTTGTTTGTAATGCCGAGTGTGTGGGACTTGACACGTAGGTAACCATTGTTAAATCATTCCTGTTTGTTGTTATTGCGTCCCCGTTTCGGTTATAAGCTGTTTGTGTAGGAAATCGGATTTTATTTCCATCGACACCGATATGTTTCTGTTTGATTTTCTAATTACACATTAAAGGGATGATGATGTTAATAGGTATTAATGTTATGCAGAATCGCAATACATGATCGGACTGTTCGAGTCATTTTAAAGTATTTCTGAAGGACTATCTAGAGTATTTTTTCTTTTTACTATGAAGGAACGAGATGAAAAGGATGAACATTTTATGATAACTACAACGCATGTTCATAAATGTTAGTCGAAGTATTTTTACAGGAATATAACATGTAAGTCTGATTACCTCTTACCAGTTAGGCTGACCTTTTGTAACTATCTAAATGGTTTCCGACATTTGAGTGCTACTAGTATATCGCTGTTAAAAGATTAATATTGTAACAATAAAGCAAGTGCGCGAGTGTTTTTAATGTGTATAGAAAGTACATTTAGACCGGCCGGACGTTGTTACTTAACGTGCTTAGTTTTAATTGTTTCATGTTCCGACACTCTTAAATCCAACATTCAGCTCGAACGCGGGGAAGTGAGCCTTGTCGATCACCATTAAGTAAATTGTTAGCGAATTTGCGTTAGTCACTCGCAAACGATTTATTTAATGTTCGCACGCGAGAATTTTATAGTATATCGATTGCTGGAATGGAGCATTTGCATATAAACGAATATTAACATTATTTAATTGCTCGACGATTGCGCCACTTATCGACTTTCGAGTGATAAAGCAGCGATTGAGTTTTTATCGATATCTATTGAATTTTAATTAACATTGTGTTGATATTGTTCGTTAATTGTCATATAGTAAATGAATTGGAAAACTTTTTAGTTTCACGTACAAATGGGTTTTACGCAATAACCAAAGTTTTTTATCTAGTGAATTTAAACGTTGCTATTTATAACGTTTATAATTTAAATAAAACTATTTCAGATGTATAAATAGATTAAATGTTCTTTAATTATACCTACTAATATGGCCTTAATTGCTTACGGGGTTTGAGTGTCAGGAAGGTTTTCCTACTGATTATACAGATTTAATACGATTCATCATCCTCTTAACATACAAATAATATTAAACAATACAAATAATATATGCACTTTTTTATGGTTACTAATACTTCGTTCTATACTAAATTACTTGCTACGTACTTTTTCGGTAAAGGTTGATTCAAGTCCGATAGCTACAGAACTTATAGAGCAATTCTAATTTAAAATCTAGAGCAATCATAAACATGAGTCTGTGGCAGTCCATTGTTAGACTGGATAATGCAAATTGCAGAGCCGGGTAACCTGCTCGTGTTGCTGATGCACTCACTCATCGAGCAGCATCCGTAAAACTCATACGGAAAAAGATATAGCAACAGACAGAACAGTAATTCAGCTTCACTATTATGTTTAATCACAATTAAAAGTATCAATACCCTATTAATTAGTATATTATAATCTATCTTTTAAGTTTAGTCAAAGATTTAATTATTAGGTTGGTATTATAACATTGTACATTTTTAAAAAGTTCTTTTATGAAAATTATTTGTACAAGGTAATAAGTATAAACATCAAGTAACAGGATTTCATATATTTTAGATATTAGACTTTATATAATTTTTGAGAAATAGAAACACTATCTTGAGCCGTCTCTAAGTATTTCTCTAAAATCCAAGATTCTTGAAAAACCCTTGCAACGACGTACCGGATGAAACTGGTTAAAGGCGGTGTTTATTTACACATTTGATGGCGCCTCCTAATTTTACTGTACATGGCATCAAAATGATGTAGTAAAATTTAAGGACAGCGAATTAAAAAGAGATTACAAATGATCCTAAAACATATGTCTTTTCTAAATCAGTCCTTAAAGGTAATCGCTTCTCTTTTTTTTACAACGAACTAACACTTGACTTAAAGTTTACCAAGTTTGTAATAAAAAGTGGACTGTGAACCTTGCTCGTTAAGAATATTCTGACTTTTTGACATTCGGAACACAAGAACAGAGAAAAACTACCACCAACTTTTTGCCGTCGTAGTTTCTTATAAAATAATACAACATTAGTAATTTAATTTAACAGAACAAGAGACAATAATAACCGTGTAATATTCAGTTCTTAAGATTTATCTTATTCTAGTCATCATATTTCACTCTTTTTTTGTACGTTTAATAAAATGAAGAATAATTCCAAAATACGTTTTGAATGGTTTGATGCAACAGTTAAAAAATGCGTTCGCAATATTTCATTCGCATGAAAGATTAACCGAAAAAAGACCCAAAAGCAAAAACACGAAGCCGCAAACATTCATGCGGGCGATGGAATAAATAAAGGTATAAACAACATTAGCAGTTCCTTTGTCGTACGAATGGTGGAACCGATTCCGCGTCATTACGGCCGACGCGAGATTGATTCCGGCACAAAGGCTGTCAACATTAGACCGGAATGAAACGCGAATGCGCAGCGTCTTATTGTTGTTATAACAAAATGAAGTCGTAATGAGTGGGAGTGCGGCTGCGGCTCACCATTCCGTACAAAATGTCGTACGATTGAATTAAAATTGCCTTAATTCCGCGGCTTTAAAATGTCGCGTTTTGACAGGCGTTACTGACGTATGTCAACGCGCGGCCCGCGCCCTGCTGCTCGTACACACCGCTACTATAATGGATGCAATCACTCTGTACAATAATTTCTTTCAAATAAAACAATGAATGTATTACATTCTCGTTAGATGTTTTATGAATAGTTTATCTAAAATGTTTATTTATTTATTCTTTATTTAACACCTTAAACTAGAAACAAAGAGAGAAATAAATGTAATAGACGCATTTTATGCCAGTCAAAACAGAGGACATAATATCTAAACAAGAATCTGTATATAGGTGCGAGAGATCTGTATATAACACATTGCAAAAAAATTACATGTAAGTATATATATGTTTTCGTAGAATTGTTTAGAAAGATGAGTTAAATAATATAGTTAGCGCGATCGATAGAAGTTATAACATTTCTTTCAAAAGTATACCTGTTCGATGCTCTCTTAATATTTCCGGACAATAATCATTAATAACGTTAAAAGAGATAACAACAGAAAGTTTCAATTAGCTTTTCAAAACTTTATGACTAATGTTTAACTCTTGTGACCTTTCGCTTATTATTGCGAGAGACACCTTTAGGTACATATTAAATTAGGGTACAGATTATGGACAGTTTAGAACGCCCACATGACGTCCAAAATTGTTGAAGATAATCGGCATGATCTTTTGGTATCTCCAATCAACCGGATGTCAAAAATCTTTGCCGTTGGTTTATTTTAACCCGGAATCTAAGCATACCTATGTACTGTTGTAATTGTTATTAACAATTCTAACACATGCAAACGTTTATCTTTGAAAACTTGCATATTTATAGTGTTTATAACTTTCTACGTATATTGGATACTAATACTTATACCGTAATGGTTTATGAAATTGAAGAATTAAAACTCTCGCTGCTTATATTATTATTATTACAAATTTATGTAACGTAAAGTGAAAAAATAATAATATATTTTGAAGATGTTTTTGTATACCAATTGACTACAAATTGACAATCAAAAAACAATCAGTGATCGAAATATATCATCAATTTAGTTATATCTGGCATAGGTTAAACACTATTCTTTACTTTAGGTGATGATTCATATTTCCTTGGAAGCACTAGTTGAATAAATTCTATTCATTCTATTATCCATAAAAAATATCAAAAGTCAATCGGGATTTGTTCACAATTTTCTGTTATTTACTTTTTTAGTACGAGACCCTGATTTTATTTATAAATACTTATAATACTTCAATTATCTCCTAGTGAAAGTCTGAGAAAACTGTTCAGCCGTTTCCAATCGACAGACTAAAGTTATTTTTGTTTAGAATATTTGTGAGTGGTGGTGGTGTTTCCGCACTTAGTTATCTTGGCTTTAGTCCACGTGGTGCATAACTGGGGTGGTGTGCCGTAGTTAGCGGTAAGACCTTTGTCTTGTTTGTTATTAACAGTAATATGCCGGCCGGCTAGTACGGACGAGCGGAAGTACCGCACTTTGGAGCAGTACATTTACAAGAGATAAATATAGAAAAAAAGGTATTTCTGTGATTTTGGATGAAGAGGTTTAAAAAAAATTCAGAACTGCGTTAATTAATTGCAAAAACTTTCTTACACTTTATATATTGTTATATTGAGTGACAAATGTAGGATTTATTCGTATGTGCCATTTTTTTCTTGCTATTTTGCAGTCGCTGTTACGAGTAATGTTTATTAAAAATTATCTAACCAAAGGATTTTTAGTTTAAGTGTTTCTGAATAAAAAATTTACTAAAATATAATTATAAATGAGTTTGAAGTAAAATGATATAAAATTAATTTTTTGAAAAAATATGTCACGGTACCATTATTTGTGGTTCCAGGTGAAGGGCAGGAATTACTTTTAGGTGTACACGAGTGTTCTACAGGTCGGGCCGTGTAGCGGCAGTGATTAGTCGCGCTCAGCACTGTAATCACGCCTCTGCTGCCCGAGCGTCTGCGCAGACGCATCCCGTCTCTCCTCCCCGCCTCCCCCCATCCTCACTCCTCCACCCCCGCTACGGCCGCGGGCGAATATCTCCAGTGCAAACAGAAAAAAACCCAAACAACGCGTACGCTGTTAACGACCCGACCTGTTTTCGATGCCGTGTGGGAAGATTTAGCGAATTTGAATTTGGATTGCCGCAGTCGGGCCCAACGGTCCATCCATCAACGGAATTGATGGATTCGGGGCCAAAAAGAGGCCATAAACATCAGCAGGATGAAAGCGGGCCGTTTCGCGAGGCGCGTTAGAGACTATTATGTGCCGGCGATGTTTACCGCAACTAAAACGAGTAAATTAGATTTGGGGATACGCTTTAATACACGTTTAATTAAAATAAAGTTACGGCACATTTGAAATCTCTAAGATTAACTACCTCTGCGGCTCAGCCGATAACTGCTTGCTTTGGTTCGAGATCAGAGCCACATGTACTAGTAGCTTTACTTTATGTCAAAGCTTTATCCGACTTGTCTGACTAGTTATTACAATTATTTTATTAATATGTTCTTATTACAGCATTATATTCAACAAGTCAATTTATAGGAGAATGTTGACACCTCTCGTCATCAACGGCCTCAATCTCCTTTAATATCCAGAAAAATTTAAGTGTTAATCGTATATAAAGTATTAGAATTCAGAGTAGACATATTTAGCCTATTAATTTATTTCCATTTGTAATAACATCTGCTTATCTACTGGTTTTGTATATACAAATAGTCTAAACGAAGAGGTTTACAAAACATAATTTTAGCTTACAAATCTCTTAATACGTCAAATTTTTAGTTAAAAGCTGGTTTATTACAACGGTCTACTGTATTATATGTATTTGAATAATCTTCTTGTTACTTCCTCTTTGCAGAAATATTTTTGACTTTACTTAATATTTTGATGAAACAAAAATTATTACAGTAATATCAAGCTAACTAAATAATTAATAGTTACAAAGTAATAAGTGCAGAGATTCTTTTCAACCCAATTCCAATGTAACAATACAATGTGGGTGACTATTAAAAAAAAACGGAACGGTGCCTTCACGTCTGCCCGTTGGGTAACCAGGGGGCTCCCGACCGCCATACCGTCTATATGATTGCAACCATAACGTGACCAGTTATACTAACATTTATAGCTAAGATTTTTATATTCAATATTTGCCATTGATCGTGATTCTTAGATTTTTTAAATAGTAGAGACGAGCAGGGTATTCGCCTGATGGTAAGTGATACGCTTGTCCATCACAACGTGGTACTGGTTAAGATGGTATACACAGCACTACATTGCTCTCGACGTCTAGACACATAGGGTGTTTAGTCTCTTTACTCCAGTAATTTCACTAGTTTACAACGTCCTTCAAAGCGGAACATAGTTATGATTGCATAGTACTGTTTGTTGGCTGCTATAGGAGCTGTGGTGGTGCCTACCAGGATGGTCTCCGACAACAGAGACTTTCCGTCAATCAAGAGTTAATATGAACAGGCATTATTTAGTATTGTTTAAATCACTTCATTTCTTTAATTGTTTCATCACGAAGTCACTTGCAGATTAATCGATGGAAAATTAGAATTATCAGCTTATGGGGTTGTACTGCTACAGACAACGAGGCGCATAATGGTGTTCTTAGCTCGTACTGAGATATATGTAGACAAAACTAATACAGCGGACATGAACTTGCCTCTTGAAATAACTAACCCGCATATTAAACGATTAGATTGTTTCGTTCATGTTAATTGGTTACCATATATATGGGTATTGGTACCATATACCTTATTCGGGCAATAGCAATTTGTGTCGTATTTGTTACAATTTTAATTCACGCCGCATAGAAAAACTGTATAGTTAAAACCCGTTACCTCATTAACGAAGCTACATCATTGTGTTTGGGGCCAGTTTTTGTGTTGACTCAGTTACTATTACAAATGGTCGGTTGCATTCTTGTGTTATGGTTCCTTTGTTAGTGCCGCCCTGATGACGTTCAGGCCTTTGAAGGGCCGCGGGAGTTCACAGGTGGCACAGAGAACCTTATTTTGTCTTCACGTATTCGTTCCCTAACTAGTTGATAAACGGATAACGGGTTAGACATTGAGAAAAAAATGTATTTAAATATCTGTTTATTCTACTTTTAAACATAGTTTAAGTTAACGATGTTACATAGAAACTTGAACAAAGTAATAGATATTTTTTATTCAATCAACATAAACAGAGGAAATATAGGAAAAAGAAATATAAAAATTAGACGTAGCAGTAGGATTTAAATTCGAAGAAAAGCTTTCGTTGTAAGCTCTAGTGTTCAGTTGGTTCCTAGGTGGATAAAGATAAAAAATAGTCAAAGTAATATATTTTGAATCTTAACGCGTTCAGTAGTTTTCCAGTATATATCTAGACTCAGATGAAACATGAGACAAAATATTTTTTTTATTGTACCATGGCTTTATAATAAATTTTATATTTCAATAATAACATCAAAGTTATTTCTTTTATTTTTTTAAGGTTATTGGATCACATGTAGAAAGTGTGCACATAGCTGTCTGCTTCTTTTGATACTGAAAGATAAGACCTACAAATGTGATTGCTTTGAACTTTTAATCAAAAATTTTTATTTAATAATTTATTATAAATGAAAAGAAAAAGTAAACATAGTTACTTCTTGGAACTATAACTGTTTTTAGAAGGTTATATTTACTGTCCGTAAATAAAAACATTTATATCAAGGCAAAACTTCAACAAACGCCATAATCATTATATTTAATGATTATGGTGTCTCTTTCAGCCTACCATAGAATTCAGCTGAGAACTTGAGTAGGGGTGCAGTAACGCATTATAGGAATACCTATAATCAATAATTAACTCTATTTTAGATTGTAATGCCTTACTGCACCCCTGCACAAGTTCTCTGCTCAATTCTATGGTAGACTGGAAGAGAATGCTTTTCGGCATTAAGTTTTTAAATAAATAAATAAATATCTGTAAGTAGGAATGATTTTAATGAATAAATGATTATCATAAACAAACCCATTAAATGTTGGAGGTTATCATTCATCATTAATATTTAATATACTGTTTTCGCAGAGTTGACATACGTAAACACAATATATGTAAAACAGGAGGTTTCATTTGGGTCAGAACGAGTTTACTAATATATGTACGTCGCCGACTAATCCGAATCTAGAGGCGACGTCCGTCTTGCTGCCATTAATCTGTATTTATTGCTCTTAAACTCACGAGGAAATGATGTAACAGAATATTTTCGTTACTATAATGTTGCAGTCATAATATTCAAACAAGATATATTGAATCTTGATCGAATATCTGGCAAAATACAATTTATTTCTAAACCAAACTTCTGAATGGTTAGGCAGCATTGGTTTGCCTTTAAAAAAGATAAAATGACGTGGTAATTGACGAAATATAACAGGTGTCTTAATGTGGTGTTTAAATCTATCCATTTTTATCAATTATTACGAATTTGTAAATTTAGATCTGCGAAAGTAGATTTTATTTTAATCGTAACATCATTACTGAATACATTATTGTATTTATATAAAAACCAATTAGAAGATATACGAAAATATTTAAATTCATGTCAGATGAGAATATTAAAAAGTAGACAAAATATCATCAATATTTATATATGAATTATCGCAATTATATTTATTAAATCGATATTCTTGGATTTGAAGAGTTTTTACATTAAAAAGTTTTTAGCACTATTAATTTGATTTATATATTACAAACATTAATTCCGAACAGAAGTTAAATTTAATTGATTTTAAGCGATTAAATTTGTTCACTTAAAAAATATCATATTTTTAATACGCACCTTATCCGCTAGTTAACGTTGCAGGCAGTTCACGTATATTCAACCAAAATTATATTTGGCCGCGACATTTTTATGATCGAGTATGCATATTAATGTTTTTGAAATAACAACTGGGGAAACCGCTAATATTATTCTATGAATATGTAAATAATTTAATGCTATGATTTACAATTGCTTAATTAAGATACATATTATTTTAATTAGTAGCTCCTCTGCCTCTGTCAAATTTTGATAGGTGGGCATTAAATCATTTACAGTAGTTAGAAACGTATACATTTGGAGCTTTTATTCATCAATTTATATATAATTCCAAGGATGATATACTTCACCTTCATTATGGACCTACCTACATTTTCAAATACGATTAATAAATAAAATAAGCGTGTTTGTTAACATAAAAGATAATATTTTATTCAAACATTTTATTTGTTAAATGATATTTTACTTGTTTCTCAGCCTGATGAAAGAGTATTCGAAGTAAGTGGGGCTTTGTCATCCAGGGTCACTTGAAGCGAATAAAAATATGTCCTTGAACGTAATGAACATGGGTGGCCATGCCTAATCCATACACATGTATTACTGTTGATTACATTTTTATTTCTCTATCGAACCCAAGGCTCGATTCGATTATGTCTAAATATATAAACGAATGCTAATTCGACGTTCGACTTAACTGTTTGCTTAGACGATTTCCGAGCTTTGAAAGATTTATTACACTAATCCCGTACACTTATTATTTTTGTAGATTGCTTGTGGCTACTAATTAATTCGTACGCCAATTATAGCCGTATACACGAGTGTGTTTTTCTACATCCTGTTCAAGACTGGTAGTCAAAATATAAACGCAAAGCTGTTGAGAAACATTAAATTAAGAAGCTTTAATACGCTGCCAAAAATTTTGGCACATTCTCATATTATCGTGTTGTAATAAAATTCTTTAGGTAATTTAAAATGTTCTTTTAATACATTTTAAGTATAGTCAGGTAATGATGAAATACATAATCAAGTTATCATGATGATTTTAACTATGTTAATCCGATAATCTTAATGTGGTAGAAAAGAATTTAGCGAATTATGTTTCAGAAAATGAAAATATGAAAACTTAAAAGTTTTTCGTCGTTATGAACTCATGCGAAGTAAGTGGACCAGACTTTTTTGTTGATTTTTTATTCAATATGGCCTTTAGATATTGCACCAATTATAATATAAATCATAAATTACATTATCGCTTTAGTAGGACAAGTTGAGCTTTTTGCTTCTTTAGTGATGCAATTTAATTAACTTGCCTTTAAAGAAAATTGTAATTTGTTAGTTAATTTAAGATTTAAAGTTTTGGTGAAATATTGCTCTATTAAAAAATGAGATGGTTTTATTCCTTAAATCTTCAGCTACTTATCAGTGAATATTGTCAAATTCGGTTCAACCGCTTTAGAGATAATCCAGAAGAAACCGAAAGACTTCTTTATCTTTGGCTGATATCTCCTACCTAAGGTGGGTGATTATGGTAACTTCTATCAACATCGTTGCTCGAAGTAAAGAAACGAATTACGTAGATTGATAATCGTCTTTTCATATACCTTTTTCAAAATTATCAACTTTGATTATTTAGGGTTTATATGACATGGATTAAAGGCCTATTTTCGGTCATTCCAAAATGTGTAATAATTATGTTTTTGTTGTATCATGTGATATAAATAAATTTTATATAAATAAATAATTTTCCACGTGAGTTTAAATAAAAATCTATTTTATGTATTATATTTAAACGTAACTATAATAATTTAAAATTGCTTATATTTCTCAACATTCCAATGTAATAACGCAACTATAAATAGGCAGAACGGCGTACGCCGCAGTAAGGGTGTTTACAGACAGATGTGGAAGGGAATACTATTTATTTTATTTGATGCATACGACCGGACAACAGCCGTACGTTTTATGATAGAACATCTGCCACATTTCACGCTTACCTTTTTCCAATTTTCCATCGAGTCTTTCTTATGTCGCAATAAAAGTTTATGTTTTTGAAAGATCAGTATTCGCCGGCGAGGACCGTACCCTGTCATTGGTCATGGCGTCTTGACATCGGGTAACCGATTCCCTATAAGTACTAGTAATTTTAGGTTCTATACCTTTAACATTTAGGTGAGTATTTGTTTGCATGGATCAGGTTATCACCGCAAGTCTGCAGCACGGGTGAGCGTCAAGACGGTCCCAGTGCGTCATGCGTGTAAAATAGCATTGAACAATTCTTTAGAAGTGCTTATTAAAATATTTGTTGTTCCGACGTTATTTATTTGTATATGCTGAGCAGCTTTGTGACTTGCCGACGGACGCTTTGTGATTTGGGTGTTGCGCCGGCTATTGTGGACCACTGTGACTAATTTTCTTTACCGACTGATACCACCGCAAAATTTATCACTTTTTTTCCCAATGAAAAAAAATTTATCAATTTTTTTGTAAGAAAACTTTAGAAATAATCAATTAAAATCGATTTTACAAGCATTCTTTAAACGATGATTATAAAGAAAATTTTTAAAGTTATTAAAAATCCTTTAGTATCTTAAGTTTTACTACTAAGTAGTATTTAGTAACAAACATGTATTTCTAGTTCGTATTAATATATCGATTCTTTTTTCCAAAAGACGTCTATGGTACCTCGTAATCTTAATGTTGGGTACATCTTTACGTATTTAGTATTTAATTCAGATAATGTTTATTGGGTGTTATTTGCAATAATTTCTTAGAATTTAAGTCTGAAGCTGAATATACAAATGAATCAATTAAACAGAACCGATTAAACAAGGCCCGGAGCTCACTGACTTCTGATCCGAATCCACGCATAGAACGAATCAAAGCAATTATTACTCACCCGAAAGAGAAAATTAAATTGGGGATCGGCCCGAAGCGCTTGGAGCCGAACCCGTTAAAACATTATGAGCCATAGAATTTTTATCTCCTTGGACCTCTAAACACAGGGCCTGTCGATTCCCGCAGACTCGTCGGCGCAGAGTGAGCGGGACGCAATATGAGGGAGAAGAACACACAAGAGACTGTCAGAGGTCGAATAACGCGGAATGTTTATGGTTCTACCGTTTTATTTTACTCCTCGTCCGGCGAACCATTAAATATTGTTTCAATCTAGAGCGGCCACATCTAAAGTCGTCTAATAGACTACATTAAAAATTGACGTTTGATCGAGTTTGATTTGCAATCGCAAACTTTGAAATATCAAGTGGTGATATAACTATTTGTGTCAGACAGTACAGTCCATATCGAAGACGGAAGTACGCAAGATTGATTGAAAGTTACTCCTGGTTGTCTAATATTTAAGTTATTAGATATCCTATTAATGCTGCCAGATAGCAGTGTGCTTGAAGAGTGTTGTAGCTAGTTAAAACATCGAGGTAACGAGACTTAACATCTTATATATCAGGGAAACGAACACAATGTGGTGCAGTGTTTATCATCCGAACTAAGGTCACATTACTATGAGCAAACGTATAATTTTACCAGGTAAACGTTCGTAGAGAAAGGTATCTTGTCACTATAATATATTATTATAATATATTAAATTAGATCAACCTTGAAAAAAACCTCCATACTATGCGAAAGCTAAAGAAAAGAAGCACAGCCGGCATTTGTAATACTTATATGATCGATTATAAATAATGTAATAACTAGATTTTACTAAAGTTATTAGTAGTATATCAAATACTAATACACAACTTTTTCCCAGTAAGAAGATTTTACTTGTTTGCAGATACAAACAATAATACTTCATCACCGATTATTCAATGTTTTAACATTCTCAACAATTTAAGAAAACAATGATATTTTTTGAAAATCAGTTACCTTTCTTCGGTCGTAAAAATGTACTAATCAGGCAGATGAAAAAAGGGGGAAAACAAGTAAATTCTTTGATTTTTCCGTCTATTTTAAGTTGGCTTCCGATTTATAAGATTGTCTTACCAACAGGTATTTAGCGCAGATGTCTTTGTCACTTAATCTTGGAGTAGAATATCAATCAGGTGCTAGTTTTCTGTCATTACTGGTGCTAATAATTACATAGAATATTTTCATTGGAAACTTTGCTTGTCATGAAAGCCTTCATACAATAACAGTAATTAATTTCGACTTGAATTAATATTTAGCGCCCATACAAGAATTGCTGACTGGACATCATGTGGCTAATACATGGATTTTTATTGTCTTTTCCAACATAAAGACACTATTTCACTTGTTTTTCTTTATTTATTTCTTTTTGTAGACACGGTATTAAAAAATGTGATCTTATAATAAACATACAAAGGCGAGTTTTACTTTAATAGACTTCTCTTTCAGCAAAGCTTATCACGCAGAGCATTGTCAACTCTGGACAAATATTACATAATTAATACCTACAACAAAACTAAGTTTGCCGTATATTTACACAAACACGTAAATATGCACTCGATTCTGCTCTGCGGTGTAATGTTTCCCTTTTTGGTTTTTAATTGGTAAATGAACTATTGAATACCCTATGTTATGTAAAATCAATGAAAACACCCGTATTTATAACGGCAATAATTTTAATGAGCACTCAGTAAACAGTAGTATTCAGTAAGTGTTCGTTAAGTTTAGTTCTTAATAAGAAACAAATGTATTTTTACATTGTACTCAGTGATACGATTCCTCAGATTATTTTCAGGAGTAATTGAATGATATGATTTGTTATAGTTGTTTGCTGAGCACGTAGAAACAGAGAGCAAAACATTTGAGACTTTGTGTAGCGGGCGCGTTTCCGTCACAAAGGCATCGCGGCCACCGCCGGCTTTCTCGCTGTATAGCGGGCCACCAGCATTGTCGGCGATTGGTCACGGCGCCACACACCGCCACACACCGTCACTCGCCGTCACTCGCCGCCACGTACCGTCCGAGTGCACTGTTGTGACACCAGCACAGTGCATCACAGAGGCCGCCGCCCGAGCCGGCTGTTTGCGTTGCGCGCCCGTGACACATCGTCTGTCGGGCCGCCGCTTTATGGCGCTGAGCTTTGTTGTCATTGAATAAGTCCCGTATAAAAGAGGTCCGTGTTAACAATTACACGAGACCTAGGCATAACCCCGCCATTGTTCCCGCCTTTATGCAAAGGACGAGCGCGGACGTGTCGCCGCAAGCCGCACCGGCCTTACGGCGCGCAAACCTCTTGCATATTAATTGTTAATATTTAAGCGCACGAATTAATAATCTGTAAAATTCGTATTCAATGTGACAAGAAGAATATTCTCCATTTAAAGATGACCGCTATGAATAATTTTTTTTAATCGATATAAGCCTTCCCCAAATAAATCCGCACTTAGTGTCTTCAAGTACTGCGACTATCATTAACAATGCTAGATAACCAAAGTACACGCATGATATTAATATTTTTTATTGACTTTTAACAAGTATGTACATGTTTGTATTTATGTAAGTGTGTATATATTTAATAATTGTGAATCATAATTTTATTAATACTTAGTACTTGCTCTGTACAACAATAATGAAAGCTTACAGACAGAATGACATCTTACGATTTGTTATTTTTTTCTGTATGAAAAAGAAATTTTTGTTATTTTTTTTGACTATTGAACGGGCAAATAATAGATTCGCAGTATACAACTATATGTATTAACTACTGAGGAATTATATAACTAAATTACTAAGTCTTTTACATACTTACGTAGTAGTTATAATTCTTCACTGACTTAGTCATAGTTTGGAAGGCTTCTCATATGCAACGATAATTAAACCTCCTTTTAACTTTGCCCTCCCTAAGTGCAAACTGTATTTCTAGACAGACCTACTCTAATGACAGTCCTAAACAAGATTGAACAATTAAAAACAAATAAAATTTAACAGTAAACGTACCATACCGTATATTTATTAATAATCTATTAATACAATAAGTTAATGTTCTTTATAACAAAGTAGTGACTTAAAAATTTATATATTTACATAGGGATTTATCTAAACACAAATATCACAGTTCTTAACATAGACACAAATACGTATATACATGTTACAGCATTACACATATTTAAATTGAAGCGAGTTATTAGAAATTTGAAGGGAAATCGTCAATGTGGTGTTGGCAGTGTTTGATGCAGTTGGTGCATTTCCTGAAACATGAAATAACCACTGAATCGTCATGGATTTTACACAAAAAATGTGAAAATTATAAAGGCAAAATTGCAATCTTGCATTTGTAACTACCACTAATTTTCAATACGATTAAATACAACCTAAAACTAGATTTATTCATATTATTTTATAAATTATTTCAAGGTTTATTAAGATATAGTTTTCGATACCTATCTATATGATAAATGTCCTAATACGTATGTATATAAAGTCGAATTAATAACTTAAATTTAGTACAACGCGGTATTTTGCATGTATTATATAATGAATGAAAAAGTTGACAAGAAAGATCTTTTTCTAGGCATAAGTATTTGTTGAAAAAAACAAAACTATCACATCTCACCTTAATTTTTTGAACACTGGTTAAATAAAACCAATAACGACGATAAAATCTTCTCTATCTAATATCTGCTTATTATTTTCTAACACATTTAAGGCATAATACAAAGTGCCTCTACAATTCCTTAAATCTAGAGTTAAACCTGAGATCTTTCGCTAACGGCAACACTACCTGCAAAGAAAAGAAAAACAAATTGAAATGGTTTAGATCGTAAATATTATGGGTTCATTTGTTAATAATTTGTTACTTTTCATGATTATCATTTAGTAGGCACGGGTTGTCTATGGTTGGAAGTATATTGAATGAATGATTGGTTTCCTTTTCTCCACTATTAAGTGAAGTTACGCGTTTAGAATTGTATTTAATAATTGAGTTATTGGTAACACAGCAGCGGATGTTTATACCAGCAAATAGTCATTATAAAATACTGTAATTAGTGACAATTTAAGTCGATAAAGTATCGAGCGTAATGTGATGAACGTCAGCGTCACATTGTTGTGAACGTATCTTTACGATTCTGGAAATAACGAATGAACGATTCAAAATATATACAACTAATATTATTCACGAACATACCAATGTTGTAATGAATTGTAAGTTTATATAGTATTGTTTAAGTTAATGATTCGAAATAATAGCCAAATGAACATCCACCAAACCTACACTACACTAACGTGGTGGATTAGCGGCTTCAACTCTGTTCTTATGTGAAGTCCTAGTCCCAGTTGTTGGAACATTAAGAGATCTGTATAATAAGTCCAATAGTAACTTAATGATTTGAAAAATTTAAGTATATATTGCATTTTTACGCCTTAACCGCAGTACCAATTTTTTGGTATTAAGGTTTAATGAAACATATAGATATTGATTACCGTTTATCAATTGAAGACACTGTAATTGGACATTAAGCTTTGTGTGGGACTAAAATTTTGTCATGGATTTGAAGAAAGTTTTTTTATTTAATAATATACTTAAAGAAAATTTTGGTTGAATAAAAATAATTCGTTTAAGATGTAAAACCAGCGTATAGTGTGAATATTTTTGATTAGTAAATAAAAATATGTACCAGTGTTTGTTTCGTAGATAAAAAATCCTAACAAATAACTAATATTTGTTTAACTTTTAAACTTTTATTTATGTAATATTATCCTGCTAATTATAATAAATATATGTATATATGCGGATTGTGTCATGAAAAGAACTTAGGTGTGTATAAATATCATACATGTATTATTTTCATCAAAGTATATAAAAGGAAAAATTTTGAAAGGAGTTACTACAAAAAATACGTGTATTTCGTTTGACTAATAATTTTGATTATACATAATTACTAAACAGATGCTAGTTTGCAGATTTTCTTAAAAAATCATTTATAAGTTCTTTGGCATATAAAACTCAACTAAAGCTTTCACTAGTTTTGTTTATGTTACGTAATATGTTATGCATGTGACGAATTATAATTAATCTTATTCCTTTCGCGTGGCTCAAGAATCTGTTGTTTTATCTTTATAAAGATATTATATCTTAAATAGAGACCACGTTTAATACTGATTCTAATTTTTTATAACAAGCAAACAGTACTTAAATTTACAAATTACTTAATCTTTTCTTGTAATATGCAGTAATGCTTCGTTTTTACAAACGTCTTATACTTGTCCTCTATTTTACATTATGTTTAATGATTCTAATCACAGTATATAGGTCATATATATAAAAACATGGTTACTAGCAAGGCGGATCCGAATAAACTTTACGTATTTACACCTAAACTTTGTTACCTTTATGGCACCAGGATTGATTCTGCGACTACTGTTTAGTAAAGTAGCATACTATACTAATGGAGTAGTTCACATAAGAAGTCAACAAGTACGTTTGCAATATTATTTGTAGTTATCGTCATCTCTTTTACGAAGTGCTCCCTATTTAATTTATATATTGTCAATCTAAAGATATAATACTTGAAATTAACTTACCATTCACGAATTAAGCGTATAATGTGAAAATTGGCTAGTATCACGCCAAGTCCAGAGAGGGGGTAAACATGATTGCTGCAGGCCGGCTAAAAGCTCGGCGTGGTACCTGTGTGCCGCGAGCAGGTATGGGGCAGGCGGCAAAGGTAGTGGACAGTGCGGCAGCGGTGGCGGAGGAGATGGCGACGATCTGCTGGGCTCGGGCTCTAGGAGAGCGTCTATTGTGAAAGCTCTTCGCGGCCTTGGACAGGCCGGCAACAATGCTGCCGTGTCCGGCGCCTCGATCGGCTCGGGACTATGCCTCGAACACATAGTAACAGCCGGGGCGTAGATCCCACTCGATAAGTTTGCCGACGGGAGGGGTGAGCTCGCTTGTCGTGCCAAAAACGCCCTGTTAAAAGTGGCGAGCGCTGCCAACTCGGCGTTCAGACTGTCCTTTTCACCTTTATGGAGCTTAAAGCGCTTCCTGCGGCGCAGCAGCGAGCCATTCTCGAACATGTCGAACGCCTGGGGGTGTAGCGTCCAGTATGCACCCTTGCCAGGCCGGTCCGGCCGCCGGGGCACCTTCACGAAGCAGTCGTTAAAAGACAGGTTGTGACGGAGGGAATTCTGCCACCGTTGAGTGTTGCGCCGGTAGTACGGGAATCTATCTGTGATGAACCGGTATATCTCCGACAGGGGGAGCATCCGCTCGGGCGAGCTCCATATAGCCATGGCCGTTAGGGCGATGTAGGAAAAAGGTGGTTTCTGATCGCCGTAGGATTCGCGCGTTGGCCGCGGCATCGTTGTCACACTGTATGTATGTTATGATTGTCACGTAGGAACATGGGGCAGCACGTCTCTCGCAGAGTAATGGAGGGTATGGACTGGGCGAGCGGGCGCGCGGGCGAGCCGGGAGGGGCCGGGAGGGGCCGGGCGCCGGGCGCCGCCCTGCAGCGCTGCTCCAATCGCGAGGCGCCGGCTCCGTTTGTTGTTTTTGTCGGCGGCGGGCCCGTTACAGAAGAATTTAAATTGTTATCACGTTTACATTATACAAAATTTATTCGACACCGACACTCGAGCTTGTTACGAAATTGCAATCGTTAAAGAAGTGAATGCTTATTGATGCCGATGTGAGAGAGAGAGCCGAAATTATTGTAAATGTACGTTATTAATAGGTGCCCGTGAGTGCGTGCATACGTCCACACGTTGCGAACCACAACAATGTCACTTTGTATATAATGATCGCCGTATAAACATGGAGTATTTCTTAATTAACAGTATACACAATGTGAAAACTTTAAGCTGTGTTTAGTTCAGCCAATAACAAACAGATATTAATCAATAGATATCTCTTCTCTACCGTGAAGTTGTCACTATTTGTGCTATGGCTAATGTGACCTATTGTTTCCAAGATGCTACTCTAATGCATTTATTACGTTATTCATAAATAAATAGGTAGATATTTCAGTGCAAATCACCAAATGTGTGTTCTCATTAGATACTATTTTAATTCAAGAAACATAGATAAAACTTTACGAAGTCCTTTTTGGGATTAACTCTGTTAGTAAACCAATGAACTAGTGTACATGAACGAGTTTTAGATGTCGTTCAATTAAGACGTTTAAACGTGCTTCTGGTAACAAGAATAAATAAATAAAGTGTTTAACATTGTAATTTTTGAACATGTATTATAAACGTTTAAACATGGTTTTAAACTATATTTGTATATTGCACAAAAGTTTCTGCAATGATACCTACGACAGACATTAGATGGTAAAAATAAATCCATAAAATGTTTATAGTTCTCATTATTGTACCTTACCAATAAAATATAGTCTTTTGATGGTTTAATTAAAATACTTGTTATATACCCGTAAATTGAAAAGCTTATTACTTGGTGGCAAACGGTAGGGGTGGTGAATATTAAAATTATAAGTAGTAATAATAAATTCTGTATTTTCTGTAATAATATAAATTTTACATTATGATATTATATTTTTTCCCACAATGAGCTAACCACTAGAGATTATCTTAACACGTTATAGCTGCAGATTTAAAACACGAAGGTAGGCAAGCGATTTTTACTACCACTATCAAAAACTCTACCATTCTCCAAAGTCCAGAATATATGGCTTAGGAACTAAACTAGGGAGTTACATGTCCCAAGGTAAATGCTTAGCCAAAGCGTCATGGATGCAGTTGATTTTATATTGATTCATTTATTAGCTGAATTTAACGAATATCTAGTTAAGGATAAAAGTAGTTTTAATTTTCATACACTTTACAATCTACGATATTAACATTACTATGTTCTGTACAGTTTATAGTCGGCAATATTCACTGTAAGAGTATCTATTTTTAAAGTTAATGTTTAGAAGGAATTTAACAAAAATTCTATCAAAATAACCTTTAAAAACTACAACTGAGATAGATCTTTTAGGTAAGTTTACCAACGTTGCATTAAACTTCCAAAATGTCTACCAGTTCGTTTAGATTCCACCGCAATTGATTTTTTAAGGAATTAGGTAAACATGTGTGAATTAGTGTCGGCCGGTTTCGGTTTGTCGTTCTTTTGATATGTTCAAGTAACGCACTCTCAGTGCAAATCGTCCGTAGCTAACGCGTGGGGCGCTAACAATCGCCCATTCGAATCCAGTGGCCCATGCGGCCCCCGCCACCAACCATAGAAGCATATTCAATAGGGCGATAATGTTTACGACATTTCGAATCAAACGGTAACCAATCCTTAAAGCATCCTGCCGAAAAACAAAACTTAGAATCGAGTTACCTTAGGAACCTTTACACTGATAGAGTTCCTTTGTAGATCTTTATATATTACATTGCTTTCTTGTATGAAATATGTGTTTTTATTGTCTTTTTTATTTCAATTAATCAAAGTATCCATCAATACAATCCATAGATCTTAGCTTAATAACAAGTATGCTAAATACTATAATATACACTTTAAAAATAGCGACCCTATACTTTTTGTCTACACAAAATAAATTAAAGTTTTATAAACCTCGGTGTAAGCAACATCCATAAGATCCTTCAATTTGTTATAAGTTTGCCACTTAGAAAATTTAAAAAGTAGATTAATAAAGTTATTATTAAATAAATCAAATTGCGCTGTAGGTGATTATTTAACCGAGAATATACTGGTGATGGGTCGCTGTAGGCGGAGACCGTCTAGGTAGGTGCCGCTGCAGCTGCTATTGCATCCGAAAAGCCGTAGTGCGCAAACATTATTGTATTCTGGTTGGAAGTGCGTTGTAAGGTAATGAAATTACTAGGGTAACGAGACTTTATATTTTAATGCAACGAGCGTAATGTGGTGCAGAGGTTGCAGGAGTATCAGCTAGAGCAGTGTTACCTAACCTTATTTTCCTCGCGAACCAAAAGTAAGGTTCAAAAAAATTTGGCGAACCCCCTATGTAATCGTTAATTACAGGTAAAAAGAACAACCTGATTTCAGTGGATGTGTTCTTTAATTTTTGTGCTTTTTCTTGAATTGTTGCTTTTAATTTTAATAGCGTTTTAAAAAATCCTCCATTACAATATTATTTTCGCAAACCCCTTCTGCAAACGCTGCGAATCATCGGTTTGAAATCATTGAGCTGGACTAAGTCAACAACGCCTTGCTCTTCTTGTTGCCTCGTTAAATAAAAATAAAATTATGGAAATGAAGTTTGATTCTTAAGCAGTGATTTAATCAAATAGTTTAAAAAACTGTCCACCGTTTCTTCTTTCAGGCATTTCCAATTAGTGGTAAATTTAAGCTGTTTGCAAATTTGTGGTAGATACTGCTTTATAATAATTTAATGTACATTTCTGTATTGAAAAAATATATTGTAAGTAGCGGTAATAGCTTAGTTTAGATGCTACAGCTGGACTCGCTTTGCGTGTATTCGTTTCGCGTCTCAAAGAATAATAAAAGTCTAACATAAAAAATAATACTTGAACACTTCCTCATCATCATACCGACAGCGCCGGAGTCATGTTAGCCGCAATAGAGGCTACGTATTTGGCATACAGAGAGGTGGTGAGCGATGCCGCGGTAATGCGGCGTGTTACTTTAATATCAGTAAATTGCATAGTGGACGTAAGTGACGCTCCCGTGCCGATGCGACCGATTGAATTTAATGGGCCTATTTGCGCAGACGCCGACAATCACGCGCGACGTGGACAGACTGATGATGTACCGACGAGAACTTACGAGAACATCTATTTTTTATACATTAAAATGAGTATAACTAAGGTAATCATTACAGCTTTTCTTAGCAGCTAATCCTTAAGAATAATCATCATTATAATATCCAATGATGAACTTGATCCCTATGAAAATATCCATTGTATTTTGGCGAATTGCCGAGCACAATATACTGCTGACGAACACAGGAAAAGTTGCAGTCTTTTACCTGAAATTATTCCCTTCTTAGTCGCTTTTTCGCGCAAAGGGTCCACAGGGACTTGTTTACAAAATAAATGTATTAAACATCAATTACATAGGTAATTAAATTATATTCTTTCTACGTTGTAACGGTTGTAAAAAGCATAAAAGAAATATTAAACGCGTATTATAAACACCGTAACAGATGTTGTCACATATAAAAAATACACAATTGTTCATTACGAAGGGGTTGAACCGCATTCATCTGATACATTAATAATTCAAAAAATTTTGAAATTGATTTGTGACGGATGACGTTGATCGTTCAAGGAATTTTGTTAAAAAAAAACCGAAGAAAAGTTTCGTTGTTAAAGAACCTTATTGTAATTATTTAGATCTGTATCACTTTTTACGCCTAAACTTTAATAACAGTATAAATATTTTGTTATCAATAGAAGAATAACAACTATTTTATTTTTTTTTTAATCAAAAAGTTTGACCACCATCCCACTTGACGTTAAGTTATGATGTCTAAGTTTGTGAAGCACATTAACCTAGTGACAGCCTAATTACTCTTTTTCTTATGTCCACTCGCGTTGCGTTTCAATGAAAGCACTGACGTCAGTGAGAGTTTCCACTTCTTTACTCTAACTATCAAGAACGGGCAACTCTACTTATTGTTCTCAAACTGAGGATGTTTATAACTAGGACGGTGACTCGCTGTGCGTCTGGTCGTCTTGTGGTCAGATCTGTGTGAGAAAATCAGAAGCTGTCTCGGTGTGAAATAATGATGCATATTGGCTAGAACCACCAAGTTTCTTTCAGTCATCATTGCTTTGAACTCAATTATTTGATATTTGTTGATGTACAGTTTTTGCGTTACATGCGATCAAAATAGCTCTGAAAAACCATTATTGGCTACATAATTTTCATAATATTTTTATAGAAAGGTATAGTATTTTTATATAAGGGAATAGAAATATTTTGATGTAATCTTTCATTATTGTTTATAGTAATAGGTATCTGATTTTATAGTAGTAGGTATTTATTTCGTCTTTAAATTTGATCAGTGAACAGTTTTCTACGTTTGTATCAAGGGTATTAAATGTTATTAAAAAAATATTTACATGTACTTATTTCTTAAAAAAATATATTGTTTAAATAAACTTCAATTACATCTGGAAAACCTTTAATATATGTGAACATATTTAAACTAAATCCGGTTCGGAACTGCGACAAATGTCAGACATGAAAGTTATTTATTATTTAAATCACCTCAGAAAAATTGTTTCGTTACTTAACTAACAGGGTCCATTTTACAATAACAGATATCACAGAAGACATTAAAATAAATAACAATTATAACGGCATAAAGAAGCCTAATTTTACTAGATCCAATAAATTTCTATGCATTTAAAAAAACGACGATATCGTATAGAAGCAATCACAGCACCTCTCTCATGCTGGGGCTAATGATCTCTTTGTGGTCGCCGCCGCGGGATGGACACATGGACCAGACTTGGGAACCGCCACCTTGTTATTATGTGTGAATTCTACAAATCGTTCACAAACATTTGCGTCTACCTGTTTTTTTTTTGTATAATTGCCTATACTTTTACACGCCGCAAGTAAAGCGGAGGAGTCATAAATGACTCTCAATTCAACAAGATGTAGTTTACGCAATCTCAATGGACTCAATAGAAAATTCAAATCTGTCATCCCCATATTTTATATGTAATTTAACTTTTTATGTGTACATAATAAATAGATATATCACATAATGACATAAATCTTTTTTTCCAAGGGGCAATGAGCCGAGTTTGGCGGTCATCTGATGGTAAGGGTCCCTTACCCATACCAACGTGGTGCTTGTTAATATGGTATACACAGCATCACATTGGCCTGGTCGCCTTAAAACATAAGGTATTAAGTCTCGTCACCCCAGTAAATTCAATAGCTTACAGCACCCTTCAAACCATAACATAGTAACGTTTGCACATTACTATTTGGCGGTAGAAATGCTGTGGTATCTTTCTCGTCGGTCAACGTCCAACATTCGGCAACGGAAACCTATCACCTGTAAATCACGTGATCTCGCTTATCTATAACAAAAAGTTCCAGTAAGAAGTTCAGTTTGGGTGTTAAGTCTTTTTTGAACTTGCACATCAGACTGCTATCTTATGGTCATTTAATAAAGTGTAAAATTAAATCCATGTTTAACCGATCGTAAATATACTAAAAAACCGTTAAAC
Source organism: Pachliopta kotzebuea (assembly GCA_018246255.1). NCBI lineage: Eukaryota > Metazoa > Arthropoda > Insecta > Lepidoptera > Papilionidae > Pachliopta > Pachliopta kotzebuea. The sequence goes on along the minus strand of DWLS01000234.1, from coordinate 4,868 downwards.
ACCTTAAGTTTGCAACTGCTGTTTATCATATGATGAGTAAAGGAGACCGCGTCCGATTATGTCTCTTCTTCATTCTTATTTCTTCATATCGTTATTACAATCTGTACATATTTTTCAGAAATTAACTGGTTAAAAAATATACTAAATTATCAACAGATCGTTCTCACGCAACTTTCCTTATTACTCTTAACAGGTTAAGTAAGTACTGCTCTGTTAATTACCGAGCATTGTCAGGTTAACGAGGTACCTACCTGGTGGTTAAGATAATGAAAATCACACAAATGTAATGTTCTGTATAAAAAATGTTCTTACATTATATTTTTTAATTTATCTCTTTTGTTAATATGTTTCATACGTTTATAAAAACATTTTATTTCGTGGAGCTTCTTTCTAACTTTGTGATCTTGCCGATAACCAATGGATGGCAAATAATGTTTAAAAAATATGTACTATTTATCATTACTTTATAATATCAGCAGAGTAATGGGAACCGTCTAAGCCTAACCTTCACACTTATGAAACTTAATCTTCAGACTTATGAAATATTATACTTTGGTTGGTACTTAACGAAAACGGCATTAAAATTGTTTTGCAAGTAATCCAACTCTTGTGCAAGGTAAAGATATATAAATGTGGCTAAATTACATATAAGAAAAGTATTATTATGTATGACTATACAAAAATAAATATTAGTAACGCAAAGATTAATCTAATTCGGTAGAAATGTCTATCAAAGGAGTAACAGCAATTTTCTAGTGATGATATTTTTCAAGCAAACACTATAGCATAGCAGCACTTATTTGTACCATCAAACAGTAAAATGCAAACATTACTACGTTTTGAAGGTTTCGTAGGTAATGAAATTTCTGCAGTTAATATGCTCGTTATTTTTAAACACTAGTGCAATAAAAACACCACCACACGAATTTTCTGCTAGTCTTGTCGCTTCGTTATAAAGAAACATTTTTAATATGCGATTCGGATACTGAATTATAGAACTCTGAATTGAAAAAAATACAAGCAAGGAATGGATATGAAAATTCAAAACCATCTTTAACTAAACTTTTTTCTTAATAAAATTGTTTTCATAATTAACCGATACTCATTGGTAGAGTTTTGAGGGAGTTCTGCCAGCCCTACGGCAGCTTCTTTCCGAAAGCATCCGACAGTTTAGCGGGTTATTTTCTAATACTCATATAATGTCCTTTTTATTGAGTGTAAATAATTGAGTTTGTATCAGCGCCGCGCAGACATCTGCTCGCTTACGTTTTAACACTCCTTTTCGGATTTCCCACTTAACTTTAATGCTCTCGTAAAATTTTACGTTTAACATACTACACATGAAAACGGTCTTTAATACGAACGAGAAAAGAACGCAAAACGCATCGTTTCATAAAAATGTATCTCACTCGGCCGGGATTTGAAGTCCAGGCGACGGTCAAACTGGCACAGTTTATATCCTTAACTTCTGCTGGATACGGGTCATTTTGCCGGGATTTTGTTTGCTTGATATTATATGCGAGACGTTTGTTGTTCGGTTATTACAATATTTGTTGTTCGAAGTTATTTATTTGACTAGTTGTCAGGGCTTATGTCGTCGGCACCGTCTGTGAGCTTTCGGTGTCGTTGATCTCACCAGTTTCCAACAGTGGTATTTGTGTAATGCTTGGATATGTAAATCCGAACATTATCAATCACACAAACCAAACACTACTACTGTGGCATGTAATGGATTCGAATTGTAATAGGTTTTTTCTACTACCCTAACATTTAGTGTCAGTCATATTTGTTTGATTTCAATTCGATAATATGAATTACACGGTGGCAACACAAGCAGTGGTATAACATTTAAAATAAGCACGCCTTCATTTTGTTTTATAGCGTAGAGAAAATAGTTATTTTTCCTATAACATTTTTTTTCTTTGAATACTGTGTATGAGCGCTCCACGGTGCTGCCATCTATAAAAAAATGTTTTTATTAAAAAAGTTATCATTTAAATAATACATAATAGTAATATTGATAGGTAACTTTTTATAGTTTTATGATTAATAATGTTGATGTAATACTATTTAAGCAAGTTTATCTGTACTTATATTGATTCCGTTACATAACAAATGATCATGGACAGTTCCACTTTGTTGGCAATTCATTCTTTCCACTAAAAATCAATACAATTAAGAACTATATTAATTAATTAAGATATTCATTACTTTTTGTTTTAATAGCTAGTAAATATTGTTCTTGTAATTATAAGGAGTTGAAAATTTTTAATTTTTATTATAATAAAAAGATACTTGTACTTGATGAATATTCTGGCATTGTATACGAAGCCGTCACTGAGTACAAATCATTTATATTCTTATTTTTGATTTATAAAGTTAATATTGAGTATAAAACAAATTATCTCCAGCAAAAGCTTTAGCCAGTTCCCAATATGTATTACAAAAGTTGCAGTAAAGTTAGTTTTGTAGGGTAGGGGTGTAAGGGGTCCCACAACCACTCATGGGACCCAAGCCAATCTCGGTTGCTCGCGATGCATTCTGCTAATGAACAAACGAGACGCTAGCTCCCCACTAACCCGCATTGGGCCAGTATGGTGGGAGCGGCCTAAATCCCCCCAATGGCCTATGTCCAGCTGTGGACCTCTATCGGCTGATGATGATGAAAATTAATTTTGTATAGATATGTACTTATGAAAATCAATTGAACTATACTGTTGCAACTATCAATAAATTCTGTTATTAGTTTAATTCAAAAGTTTTGATTTTTATTGAACAGCCTACATAATCTGAAACATCAATATACAGTGTATCGCTAATCGTAAATTCAATACAATGGGATGATTCAATTTGCCCATGGCTATTGAGACTATTATTTAATGTTACTGTACGATTTGTTTGCCGCGAGGCAGCCAGCAGATGACGCCGTCGCCCGGGGCTGTACTGCGTTTTCAAATTTACCACAAAATTTAATTAACACTGAATCGAATCCGGGAACATACTGATTTCATATTTGAACTAATGTGTTATAATTGAGGCTATTAATATCACGGTTAATTACCGACACATATTTCGTTGTAAATCAATAAATATAATTTAGTAACTCAAGTATGAGAAATGAACTTGGTTGCGACTTATGCTATACAATTGATATGGTATGTCATCCCAATGCAAAGTAATCATAATAAAAAATATTAATGTTGTTAAATCCTAAAACTACAAATTTATAAAATTTTGGTAGTACTTTCAAGCTCGATTCTAAATTACCACCTATTGGTAATTTTTGGAAATATTTTTTAACAGAGTAGCAAGGCGTTTACTTGTTGGTGCAGTAATAAAATCTTGTGCTGTGGCGCTGGTAAGGATGATGTACATACCACACTGCTCTCGTTGCTCTAAGACTTAAAGATTTAAGTCCCGTTACCACAATAATTTTATTAACTTCTACTTTTCTTTAAATTGGACAGCAGAAATGGTTAGACAGCTGTTTGTCAACAGCAAGTGAAGCTGCGATCTTACCTACCAAGACAGTCTCCGGCAACAGAGTTCTAATGCCAACAAAAGTTTATAGCACGTTTAAGATTGATTAACATTGTAATAAAGGTTCAAATATTTTTTTAGGAACTGAACCGTCATCGTGGTGCTCCCAGTGCGGTGTGGTTGGGTGTAAACGCAGTTAAAAATGGAGTACACTATCTTGATCTTGAGATCGTTGCGTTATAGGGAACAAAAGTGCGATAATCTCTTAAAAGGTGTTCGTAGTGATGTTGGTAATTAATATTTAGGGCTGGCCGGGGTGCCCCGCGGCGGCCCCGGGGCGCCCGCTTTGTGCCTCGCCGACCGTCCACGCATTTGTCAAGTTAGCCCGCACCAAAGGTGTGAATGACTTTTTTTCTAACTTAACTATTATTAATGACAATGATAGAAAATATTGTTTTTTGTTGCAGCAGTGTTGATTGTTGTCAATTACTCTTTTTTTTTTTACTCTTGCAACACTACGCTCGGTCTGTAAGCGTCACCAATCGATTCATTTTGATTTGAATTGAATGTTTGGATTAAAATATGGCGGGCTTCATTAAATCTTCTGATATGATTAAATACCCGCGCCTTCATTTTGAATTTGTACATGGATAAGTACTATGCCTACTTAAAAACTCCTACGGTTAAATTATTTAATATATTAATGTAAATTTATTCTAACCAACCATCAACGTTGATTCCTTGTGTTGAAATGAAATTGTCTTCTTTAATTCAAATTAAAATATAGATTAAGGTGATTGATATGTACATTAGAAAGAAAATAGTAAAGTCTGCAAGAAACAAGAAAGAGAATATGACACAATTAAAAAATAATTTATTTATTCATTCTACCAGCGTACTAGGAAATAAAAATATTATTATTGATATTACAACACCACGTATGGACAAACGCAGCCTGGGACTACTACTCCCTGCTGAAGATTGAAAGGAACCATTTGATGAAGACGGCATCACCTTCGCGCTGGATATCACTTAGTGTCCAGTGTTCATGAATTATCATTGGGATGAAGCTGATGAAAATGATATTTATAGTTATACATGTAATAAAACACAAAATATTTTTAATATTATACATACTTTAAAGCAAACGGACTTTACTTCTTGTTTATAATTTTTTTCTTGGGGTCATGAAAGATTTTTAAGTAATTATTGATTGTAATTTGGTTTCAGATATGGTATGGACATATTATGCGAAGGGATGAATGTCATATAACAAGAAGAATGTTAGATATGATTGTGGAGGGGTGTGGTATATGTGGGTCGAGGTAGACCTAAGAAAAGATGGATGGATTGTGTGAAGGATGACATGAGTAAGAAAGGGGTAACCG
>DWLS01000233.1:0-35597 GCA_018246255.1 Pachliopta kotzebuea | reverse complement strand
CAGTATATATTGTTTTTATTATCTCTGAATTTAGTCCCCATGAGATCTTTGCAGTTCGACTTACTTGTTTATATATATTTGTAGCTTTTTGACATACGTATCTGTAAATCTAAATATTACAGTTTAAGCGCCGCAGCTACTGAAATTACTGAAGTATCTAAATAAATAAATAATTCTTTATTTCAGACATAAGGTCCATATTGGGTAAGAAAAATTAGTAACAGTATACAGCTTATTTATTAAGTTAGTTATCTAAACTTTTCCTTTTTCATTACAATAAAGTTGAACGTAACGTGGAGCATCAAACTGGCGCAGCGTTGTTATTTTTAAGATGTATCACTTACTATCAGGTAAACGTCTTGCTCGTCATCTCAAAACATTAGATGTTCAGTCTCGTTACCCCAAGTATTTCACTAGCTACATTTTCTCTGCACACTTTTCGTTAACGACAGAAACAGGCGCTGGGATGTTACTTACCTACACGGTCTTCTGCAACAAATAGACCACCAGACCTTCGGCTCCTAACAATAAATTTATCATCACTATACTTGTAAAATTTTAAATGTAAATCTATTTGCATATTCTGAAGCTGTGCGAAAATGAGATTTGCTTACTAACAACTACTACTTTATAGTGTTAGGAGAATAAACAGAATTTCATTGTCAATATTTCATGATAGGTATATATTATTTTTTAATAAATAGATCATACAAACATGTGTATGTACATAAATACCTTGCTTCAATAATATGCTTAACTTAATTTACATAACATAGAACTACTTAATTTAAATTTGTACCACGATTCAAATACTTTAAAAATACTTAAATAAGTATTTTAGTGTCAAGTCTATTACTAAATGAAAACACAGTTCGTAGCAGTTTTGAAAAAAAAAATTGTAGTCACCGTTTACCAAACTCTGGCTCAGTCGTAATTAACTCTAGAGACCGCACACTTAAACAGACCCTTGGGACCTGAAACGAACACTGAACAAAGAAAGTATAGGTGCTTGAAACAGACTTACAGGCACGCACTCACTTTAAAGCAATGGAAACAATCTACACTATAGGTTGAATGAACTAAGCACAAAAACAAACATTTCTTTAAATTTCAAAAACAAAAGGGTAAATAAACTTAAGTTTTACAATTTAGGCTTTAATAAAAATCATAAGTGTCTAAAAATATTTTTTACTCTTAGCTCTCAATTATCAGCTCATAAACGCCCATTACTGGACATAGACCTGGATCTCACCTGGTGTTAAGTAATGATGTGGTCTATTATGGAAAATGCATTAACCTAGTAAGTGCTTATTCACTCGTTTCTTGAAGACGCGTATATCGTATTTTGAGAATCTCCACTCCAATCCGTCTTACGCTGCCAGCATCTTGGATTCCCGCGGCCTTCACCAGATCGTCGGTCTCCTTGTGGGGGATTTTTCGGCTCGTTTGTGTGTATAATTTTTTTTTTTAGTTTTTGCTTATTCTATATTTATCATATGTATACTTCGCTGTTGCCGGAGATCGTTTAGTTAGGTACCTCTGCAGCGACAAACATTATTGTGGTCCGGTTTGAAGGGTGCTGTATGCTGGTGAGATTACCAGGGTAAAGAGACTTAACACGTTATCTCTCCAGCTCCATGTATTGCAATATATACCATCCTATGCAACGCTCCGTTATTATAGGTAGGCTTTTCAATTACCATCAGATGAACTTCTTGCTCATATCGTTAGCTCGTAGAATAAATAAAAATAATGATATAATATTAGTAAGTTTTGATGTTTCATATAGTTAGTTATATAGTTTATCGCAAATGCGAGAAAAATCAATACAATTGAAACGGCGGAGCGTGATAACGATAAAAACAAGATTTCACCGCTGAAGCAAAAACTTTATTCGTACAAGAATTCTATCTTTTTTTTTCGCAGCCAGAAAGTGGAACCGTGTATGTCATAATGTGCGTACTCTACCGTCAGTTTATATGTTGCACTACACAGTAAACATTGGGTGTCTAAGATGTCATATTAAAACAATTATAGCTATATATTATGTTCAGCAAATATTTGCGCTAATATTATTGAGTACGTCTGTTATAAGTTCATATAATCAAAATGTTACGATTAAGTAATAAAATTATAATCAATCTATTCAAAAACCACTATTAGCGCAATCGAAACTTAATAGTAAAATGAAGTAATTAAATTGTGATTTCTAAGTTCTGTAAACTTAATGCAGACAATTTGTTATTAAGTATTCGTAATAAGCAATACATTGTCAACGATGACAACATACAACACCTGAAGTATTACCTCAAGCTGTTCAAATGTATTTAAAGTATGAAAATAAAAAATCGTTCAACAAATTTTCATTCCTCATATTCTTCAAAAAAAAAAAATTATCCATATTGTTTTCTCTTAAAATTCTTATTACTGGTAGTAGGTCTCCATTACCAAAGACCGTATAAGAAGATACCACAGCTCCTATTGCTGCCGACAAATAGTTATGTGCAAACATTACTCTGTTCTGGTTTGAAAGGTGCTGTAATATAATGAGATTACTGGGATAACGGGACTTAGCTTACCTCTCAAGGTGACGAGTAGAACAGTAGGACAAGAGTAACACTTAACACCAGATGATCGCCTTGATCGTCTCCTCGCCTCGTCGGATAAAATAAATATAAACGGTAGCATAACTTTAAACTAACTTTCTAGACTTTCATGTTTTGATACATCATAAATAACAGTTCTTTCTTTTATATTGAAAGACAGTGGAATATCATGATAGCGTGATATGTAATCTTTAGTGTAAATCATTTCAACACATTTAGTTTCCAGGTTTTTTTTTTTTTTATTAATTCTGATGACGTTAATATGCTTATGTGAGTCGAGAAACTATTTGAGTGTGAAATATATATACCATTTACTGATATATTTTTCGTATTGCTTTAATATTCAATGAGGCAAACATGCAATGGCTATGACAGGAACAAATGCAACTGAAAGTCGAATTTTACATAAAGTAAATAAAAATTAACAAATAATGAAAAAGACTTAGTATCAGCACAAGTAGCTTTGTAGCGTTTATGGAGCGCGATAATTATACATAATGATTCCGTTTGATCATTATTTTTTTAAAGTTATACTTCAAATAGAGAATATGGATCTAATTTGGAAATAATGACGTTATTAATTATAATAAGATTCCGTTGTATCTATGTTACTTATTAATATTTGTATGCATACATAAAGAAATGTTTGACTAGGTAACGAGAGGGGTAAGACGTTCACCTGATGGTAGGTAGTAGTTACTGGTGGAAGGTCGTTTGTCGGAGAACGTCGAGGTATGTACCGCCCCAGCTCCTATTTCTACCCGCAAATAGTAATATGAAACATTACAGTGTTCTAGTTTGAAGGGTGCTGTATGCTAGTGAAATTACTGGGGTAACGAGACTTGAACTCTTATGTCTCAGGCGTCAATCGCTAAGTGGTACTGTATATATCATCATAACCAGCACCACTTTGTTATGGGCATGTTTATATACCATAAGGTGAATGCCTTGCTCGTTTCGTCATCACGTCGGATAAAAAAAAGTGATAGGCTTGCCCGTATCAACGAGACGCTGGTTACGATGTTACACACCACATTACGCTCGTCGTCCATTTGTAAAATCTCGTTATCCTGGCAATTTCAGCACCTACAAAGCCTTTCAAATTTGAACATAGTGATTTTCGCACGCTACTGGTTTGGCATCAAAATAGGAGCTACGGTGGTACCTACCCAGACGGTCTCTAGCAACAAAGTTCTACTACCAGTAGCAATATATTTAGTATGTAGCCGTAATTGAAAGGTGAATGGCTGCGTCGATAAATAACGAGTGCCTACACTAGAACTGAAAATAGATGCGTCGTTCAGCCGCACAGTGCCGGTTGTGAGTACCAGGGAGTGCGGCGCGTGCCGAGGGCGGAGGGCGAGATGGTAATTTAACTGTCTGCAATGCCGTAAAAATTGTAACTTTGTCTATCCCATGGGTGTTTCACTTCGGCAATTTGTTTCACAGCCGGCCTTATAAATTTAATTAAATGGGAAAAAGTTGCGAAGTCGTAGATATACAACACACTACCCGCTACATTAACTTTGCATAGATAACGTTTGAAAATTCGACAAATATGCCATTTCATCGTGCGTCACTATTAAGTCAGCATGAAAATCAAAATTTTAAAAATTCTGTTGCAAGGTCAACAGAATATTTTTATCCTCAATTACATAAAATTTCAATATCATGAAAAATTTATAACGTTCAGTTACATTGAAATCGTTATAAATCTACAAGTCATGTGATTCATTTGCGTATATCAAAGTTTTTGTTTTGCGAACAGAATTAAATAAGGACACAATGTCCTTTTTGTCCTTTGATATAAAACAATAGATGTTTGAGTGGGCCCCTATTAATGACTACTGTAAATGACTGCAGTCGCACATAATGTAAATTATAAGATCAATGATTATTTAAAGGTATTCATGAAGGTGTCATTATTGTCATCAAGTATGCAAAACGCGTTACTGGCAATGTCAATGTGAACCCAGACGAAATGAATTGAATTTACTTATTAAAATTTGTTCCCGTCATATTATTTTGAGTATGACTTATAACAATTTCGTATTTTTCCCAAATATCAATGATGTATATATATATATATCTTTTAATTAGTTTCAATATTTTTTTATATTTATTTTTGCACACCACGATTTATAATGTAGAAAGAGACTATGGTATTTAAGGTAGCACAACGCGGTCTTATCCCTGAAAGCGATTTCTTACAGTTAATCAATAAATTGATGTTATTAAAAGCTTAAATAACAAATTAATAAATAATATATTAGAAATGCAAATACAGAAATGAGGGATTCATCTAATTAGATAATAAATAACATTAGGTCTGCGAAGTTTAATTTTGTCGTTGATAATAGCCGCTCCGGGTTTCGTCCGCAGTGGATCCGAATAATTTCATTCGCAATTCCGACAAACGTTCACAACACGGACCTCGTCGACTCTGTGGTTTGAACTGTGGCTCCCTGAGCTACATACCCATCGTTTCATGTTATATGCCCTCTTCAATTTATTTCAAAATGAAGTTTTTGAAACTTTTCTTTTAAACTTCATCTGGTTAACAGCATTTCATTATAATTAATCTCCATTACCTAATTGCATCAGCGTAGAAGAGTCCGATGCGCTGACTTAAATACTCCGTAACGCTATTAACTTTTAAATCGGAAAAGCTACATAGATACTCTTTGAAGATAAAATGTAAGGAAATGTAAAAGTTTATATTTAGCACTGTGGAAGGGGTGAAAAAGCAAAAAAAGAAAAATTTCATAGAAACGAACTCATGACTTTTGTGTCCAAAGCATTAAAATTAGCACTTAGTCTATTCCGGCAAATTCCCATCTTATAATGTAACAGAAGACCTTATAGTATGTCTTGTATTTGCTGTAAGATATACTAAAAGTGTTTATAAAAAAGTACATAAATAAAAAAAACATTTTTGCTTTTCTTATTTATGATTTATTTCATATAAGAGTAATGTTTAAAGAATATTACTTCATGAAAAAGTACAAAAACCTAGCTTATTTCTCTTTTACCTTTGATAAATTTAACAATCAATTAGTCGTTGTTTTTGTGGACTAAAAGACGCTAAAAGTCTAGAGGTCCTTTTGTATTTTTTGTTAAACAAATGTTTACATAAATATGTGACTCATGTTCGCTCAGATCCTTAACGTTGTTTAAGGAAAACAAAGACCGTCTCATTGAACAAATTCATTCTGAATCACTACATTATAACGATGACTGTATCACCGAAGATAAAACTGTATAATTTGATCATTCATTTTGTGCACATGGTTAAATAAGATGCTGTTTTCAAAAGCACGAAATGATTTTTGAAGTTGTGAAATAAAAAATTCTTTTGTAAACAACCTTTAAACCTTCTGTATATTTCATTGTTTTAAAGTTTAATAGTTAACCGGGATATGTGCCGATAATATTTTTGGAAAATTGACATCTCTGATTCTGACCCGGTGACCTAAATACCCGGATTGCAAAATATCGTGCCCTCGCATCTTCAGTATCACTTGGAATTTCCTTTCTCACTAAAGTTACGATTGCTGACATCCTCACGTTATTAATACAGGATGTACAGTCATTTTTGATTAGATTAAACAGTCTCATGGATTATCACCATGTTTTGTGTATATCAACTTAAATTGGTGCTAAATAGTTTCTTTGATAATTATTTAATTCATTTCCTTTTACTGGTTGCTATTTGAATAACTGGGGTATCGAAACTTAACATCTTATATATCAAGGTGACGAGCGCAATGTGGTGCTCTGTTAACCATTTTAACCAGTTCTCCGTGTATCGCGTATCACTTACTATCAGGTGAAGGCCTCGTCGCCTCGTAAAATAAAAAAAGAAGATTACTCTTAGTGCCTCTTCATGTCTGGAGCAATAACAAATATATAAATGATATACACCGACACATGTTGTAATTTATTCTTTTTTATATACTTTAAAATTACCAATTTATCATAACTTATTTCATAACTTACAATACTGCTTCAATTTATAGAAAAATATATTTTTTAAAACGGTAGCAAATATAGAAGGGCATGCTTTCAGCCGAACAGGAAGCTGAGTGAAATTTCAAAGTTAAGATCATAAGGGTTGTATTCAAATTAAAGACAAAAACAAACAGACCAAAAAAATATTAAAATTAAAAGTTTGCATATAGTTACTGAATAAAGAGATTCTTGACTCCGTGTTTTCCTCCTACTTAGCCAAAATGTATAGAATTTTTTGAACACTTTATATCAAGGACCTCTTTCATTTAATATCGAAAGTTAGGATAGGTACGTAGTTTATGTGATATGAAAATAAAACCAAATAGTCTTGTCATTTATACGAGAGTCAAGAGAAAGTAAATCCTAAAAAGAAAACAGCTCCTCAATCAAAGGAAACCCCAACGAATTTCTGCCACTGCCGTTTCATTTCCCGACGGACCTTTCTCAGTATTTTTGATTACCTGTCTCAGAAATGAAGTCCATGAAAGTAATTTAGATTATTTTGTACGAAGCGTTTTAAAAATAAAGTTTACAGTACTTTTTACTGGTGGTAGGTATCTGTTACCACCACAGCTCCTATTGCAGTCGACGAATAATAAAATGCAAACATTACTGTTCCAGTTTGTAAGGTGATGTATGCTATTGAAATTACTGTGGTAATAAGATTTAACACCTTAGGTCTCAAGGTGACGAGCGCCACGTTATTATGAATAAGCGTATCACTTACCATTAGGTAAGCGCTTTCTTGTATCGTTGCATAAAAAAACTGAAAATCTTGACTAATTTAAATCTGTGAATAATGGGATAATGGACATTTAGTTAGTCTGATGCTTATGTGCTGATGATAAGATGGCATACTTGTAATTAATTGGTATGTGTTCAATTAACTATAATCATTCCCGGAAAGACTGTGTTCTTTGTTTCTAAGGCGGGAAGTTATTTTAAAATAAAACTAACCAGAATAATGTGGTATAATTAATGAAACTAAAACTAACTAAATTATTATAATATTATTGAAACCAGACTTCCGCTAATGAATCCGTTAAAATGTAAATCGTGTTGATTCGTGCAGCTGCTTACTTTCTGCCTTAATAGAATCTTCAAAAACATCTTTCCTTTAGTTAAAATTAATTGTATTGTTTCTATATAGTTAGTTTACTTGAAATTATACACAAACGTTTTATAATGCATAATATTTATGTAAATAATATATTGTATATCACCTCTATCAAGATTAAATTAGCTCGAATTTTCCTTTTACTTACATTACCAAGACATCAGCAAACTTTATGCAATTTAAATAAAACGTACCCTTTAAATCGATCCATAGCGTAAACAAGTTGGGGCGATTTTCGATCATAAGTTTTGTATATTATATATACATTTATGGAAGATTTAGACGGGGGACGAGATCTATTGTACTAACCCTCTTAGCCGCCCCTTGGCAAGGGAGAGTATCGAACTTGCTGCTTCTGGCGTGTATTAACTTGAACATATATACGACGAAGTAAACCCACGTACCCCCAATGTATATGAAAACTGCCTCTACTGCGAGAATATTTGCAATCACCCTATTATTAGTCTTTGTAGTTTAATATAAAGAATGGCATTTTATTAAATAGAATAAAAGTAAATCTAAAATATTTTTTTTTATTTTGTACAAAGGTTAATACTTGTTAAGAAAAAAGTTATTAAAGAAAGTTTGGAGTACATATGAGATTAACTTAAATGAAGAGTTCTCTTCCAGCTAACATGGAAGTGAAATAATAAATCCATATATTGTGTATTATTTACTTAAAACAAACATAAAACTGACTTACGAAAATACTTTGTTTGCTGTAACAAAATGTTTACATACATGTAAATTTAATTAACAATCATTATTCCGTTCAAAAAATGTTTATAGTTTTTTTTTTTCGTTCTCTTGGAATAACATTGACCCAATTGAGAATCTGGAAACTGTGTTGAGGTTAATACGCTTTTCATTGGCGCTCTCCAAATGAAAACTGATTTTTTTATTATTAAGGTGTTCTTGGCTTTTTTACAATTAAAATACATTGCCAAAAACATTTAAGCTAATTTAAAAGAAAAAAAAAATACTAGAAATCTTTTTAAGTATTCTATTTAGGCAGTACTATAGACTTATGGTATGTATATTACATAGTAACAAATCGAAGTAGCGAAACTTTTAATTGTTTCCACAGTTTTATCAAATAATTAACTATTTATCATTTGTAATTAACATAGTAATGTTAACGAAAGGATATAAAATATGAGAAATGTTTATACAAAATAAAGTAGCGGCCATTTCTGGAAAGAGTTGTAAATACGACGGCTGTTACTCAGCTCGTACTGCACTTACGTTAAAAGGTAACCCGAGATGGGAAAATAACATGGAGGGTTGCACTCCGGCAAAACTTTTAAGGACCAAAGAACGTACGATGCAACATGTTTATATTTAAAGTCAAACACATATTGTATCTTCTTACAAACAGATCTAACCGACGAGAGCTAGAAAAATTAAAAAAATTTAGTTTCATACGAATACAGAATAATGAAAGGTAAATTTAAAAATTTTTCTTTCTTCCAACTAAAACTATCAGCAATCCGTTCATCTTCTTAAAAACAGCCTCCTTATTGCTTCAATTTAAAAAATACTAGTTTAATGTTCATTTATCATCATCAGCTCGCGGTAGGCCGTTACTGAACATACACTTTTCCCATAGAGCACTTAACAGAATCCTATATACGATTAAGTTATAGTAGAATATATTTTAATGATTTTTATTATTATTAATAAACTACTATGGTTTTAGTTGGTCAGCTTTAATAAGGTCTTTTTAGATTATTTGCCTTCATTTCTTAATTACCTTCATTAATTTACGTACCTTTTACTTACTAATACATTCCGGCTTTTCCGCTTATACAATTCATTTAATGCAATTGCATTATAGTATAGTAGTGAGCGTAGCTTCTATTTTTGCAGCCTGATAGCACAATAAATATTTCTATATTCCGATTTTCAAGGACATTGTAGTTAGTAAAATTTATATAACGAAACCTTTAGTGTCTAGGCGACCATCACAATTAGGTGAAGTATCATCCTTTGTTGAAAATCCTGCATTGTATAAAATGTTATATAACATAACTACAGCCGAAATAAATTAACTAAATCAAAATATTTACTATGAAAAAATAATATTACAACAGCCAATACAATTTCTTTTCCACAATGACTTGTACCCGACAGGGGGGGTTTTTACTCCAGCGCTTTTATCCTTAAATGTATTTATGTCCGTCCGTAGACTGCCAACTTCTCCACAATAATTGGAGTGGCGGACTTATAGAAATTTAAATTACAAATGCTTTATTATTGTGCCAACACGGCCAAAAGCGAAAGGAAATTTATTTTAACGTTACCTACTTAAGTTTGAATGTAATTTGAATAAGTTTAATGTAAAAAAAAAATCGAATAAGATTTCGTTTTATACGAACCAACGACGGGAACTTAGCAATACTAGGCACAACGATGAGGTGCTAGTTAAAATGTTTGCTCAGTACTGATAAACGCCCGACGTGTTGAAATTCAAGATATTAAGTATCGTTACCCTAGTAATTTCACATGCTGTAATTCAACCCGGAGTTCAGTAATATTTGCATACTACAATACTATTTAAGGACAGATAATTGTTGCGTTAATACCTAACTAAACGGTCAAAGGTGACTTACCACTGATTGCAAGTTACTTTCAACAAGGTATTGTAACTTGCTCAATAGACTTTAGGATTTATAATATTTGATTTTTACAATTTACTCTAAATCTTTATACCGACAATAACAATCCATATGATATTAAGCAAATTCATTGTAATTTAGTATAAAGAGATACAGCTGTTAAATACTTACTTTATACTTTCAAACCTATTCATGCCAACAACACAATTAAGTCTACTTTTTTCTTCACTGTAAAAGTGAACTCAACAGATAACACTGTGATAAAAAGGAGGCAGTTCTAGATATTACGAAATATTTAACTTGTTCAAAACAGCACAATTGTATATCTTAAAAACCTGTTGATCCACATTAAATATTACTTAAGTACATAAACAACTTCAGAAAGGTTCTAAGTTTTTTTTCTTGAGTTCGTGTTCGTGGTATGGGTAAAGGAAGGGCTTTGTTTTTTTCCTTTTCTGTTACTCGTTTAATGGTTTACATATCTTTTCCTACCTTTCTTATTCATTCATCACGTTATCTTTCACTCTTTTTGAAGGTCTCTGTTGCCGGAGAACGTCTAAGTAGACACCACCGCAGCTTTTATTGTAGGCGACACAGCAGTGTGCAAACATTATTGTGTTTAGGTTTAAAGAGAGTTGTATGCTATTGAAAATACTGGGGTAACGTAACTTAACAGGTATTTAGGCGACAAGCGTAATGTGGTGCTCTGTATAACATTTTTACTAGTGCCCCGTTGTTATGGACAAGCGTATCACTTACCATCAGGTGAAAGGCTTCCTCGAATCGACAAATAAAAAATGCTTTTTAATGAAATAATTTAATAGGTGTGTGTAATAGGTTTGCTGTACAACATGCACGCAGGGGAAGGCGGTGCGCGTCCAAAGCTCGTTCTATTTGCGTCCAATCATTATGCGGCCACACGCGCCTTTGACTGTGTAACAGTATCTGAGCCGTTTCCGCCCTCACAGACTGCTCTTTCAATGAACTTCTTTGTTTCATCTGCGTCTGCGCATTTTTATGACATGTACAACGTCAAAAAAGTATGAACTATTAAATTCTTTTGGTATCTAACACGCAAGTTGATTCACCATTTACTAGATAGACAGATAGATTAATCGTTTATTCGTCCATGTAGTACAGATATACAAAACAAACTAACACAATATTAAAACTATAGCTAAATATACAAGATTGCATAAACCTAATTGTATTACAATTCTGGCAGCTGTAAGTACAGCAATGGTGCAAAAAGCTGTAGCTCAGTGCAAATGTTGTCCATAGTGGACAACGCACTAATTTTCAGCTACCACCTTATTTAGGAACGATATTACATGAGAAGTGTTTGTGCGCGTATATAATGTTACAGTACAATTTAATTAATAATATTTAAAGTGTATGTTAGGTAAGAAAAAAGTATCAAGCAGGAGTTGGTGACTAAATTAAGAGATCGAAGTGAAACTTTGACTGGTATGTTGGTCTAGGTACTAATTTGTTTTTCTAAAAGAATGCCTTTAATTGGTATCTGAAGGAAATAGTAGAAAGTATATTATTTAGGGGGAAGATACATTATTTCAGCACTTAGTCGCTTGATGACGAAAGCTACCTGCAAAGACCACTATTTTATGTTTATATATAACAAGTCAAAAGCGAGTACTTCCAGCATACTATATCATCATTAGCCGATAAGTCCACTATTGAACACAAGCCTCTCCCAAAAATCTCCTCTCCAAATGGTTACATTCTGCGATTTCAAGCAACCTTGACTAGATCGTCGGTCATCCTCGTTGCTACCCTTCCATTTCTTCTACAGACAGGTAAGCGACCATCACTCGAGAACCTTGACCTCCACTGCCACGTAAGTCTAGCAATCTTTCCTGCTGTCGGTGAGGCAAGTTTCTACAGATTTCAGAATGTATATAAAAGAGAACAAGTTTTTATATTAAAAAAAAAAATAATAATATGCTGCATGTTGTAACCAACAACTGTGCAACAATATGACTGAACAAAAAAAACAAACTTGCAAAAGCGAAAACACTAAGACATATTACAATTAATAAATGCAATGTGTTTACATCTAATACAATAAATACTCTTTATACATTTCTTTAATTTGTTTACAAACAGAACTCTAGTTTTTATCATTGTTGTTTTATAATAATCATTGTCAACCGTCAACAGATGATCAACACGAGTTTATGAGGTCAGCGCGGGCGGCGGCTAGACTCAGTCCCGGCGAGTCGCGGAGATGACGCGCGCGCGGTATCTGGCGTACGCGCTGCTGGTGCTGTGCCCGCTCGCCATCGGGCGCAACGATGACGACTTCGACTTTGACAACAATGAAGAGTTTCAGGTGTGTAAATACGGTACTCACGACCAACAATCTTTCTTATATTCGTCGGAATCGAGCGTGAAGTTTATGGTAAGTTTAAGGTAAGTGATACGGCAGCCCATAACAGTGAGGCGCTAGTTAGAATGGTATACACAGCATCACGTGTTGGTCATTTTTAGACAAAAAATATTATGAAGAAGCAACAGTGAAGAAGTTTAAACCATATTCATTACGAATAGTTAAAAAAGTTTCATTTCGTGCTACAAACTTGGAAGCATAAAATTAATTTCCAACTTTTTTGAAAACTTCTTTAATTTTATCTAGAACTACGGATATAACTTTAACAACTAAATTATTAAAATACGTACATAATCCTAGTAACATCTTCTCTTTTTTGGCGTGCGTCTATACAGAATGGGATAACGCTATGGTAACTTAAAATGGCTGACATATGCTATATGTATAGCTATGTAACAAAGTTTTGAATTTATTGATTTTATAATAATTAATTTTTAGTTGCAAATGCAATGGGCAACTACGAGTGTCTTATAATGTACTAGATCAGATAATAAATCACATGTGCTCAATGTGTATGTAGCTTTGAATTTAAAAATGTTTTTATCTATCACTTACTCAATTTATTCCACCACATTTGAGACTTAATAAAGTTACGATTTAGATTGGCTTATAAACTTATATAATTAATTAAATAAAACTCACCACTGCGATATTTAAGAATACAACAAACAATACAAATAAACTCTGGTAACAACATTAATAAAGCTTTAAAATGTTCCAAGTTCCATGTCAGGTTCCGTCTGAACACCTGTCAGTCGTAACCCACTGGGTAAAGCCCAACAAAATGTAGACGCTAATAACATTATCGTATCCCATTTATATGGATTCGTAAACAGTCGACTTGTGCTGCTCTCACGATTTACTGAGATTTTTCCCGTATATACTTTCTTCATACAAATTAAAAATTTTCAGTCCTATAGTATTCTGTAAATGTTCTGCCGCTAAATGATTTATTTATATAATGTTTAAAGTAAATGAATGCAGTTTATAACTTTGAGATAATCTCTTTCATCTACAATGGCCTAACACTTGACCTCAACTTCAGATGATGTTAAGTGACAATGAGGCTGTGAATATTCCGGCACTCATATGATGACAACACGAGAGCCGGAGTATTCAATATGAGAACATTCGCTGGTTAGGGGACTGTGAAAAAATCTTCCAAACGTCGTCCTTATTCAAACCTTTTAGCTAAAATCCTTTGGAGATTTTCTTGTAAATAACCTAATATTTATTAATATTATCTACTATATTCTAAACTTTAAATAGATATAGTATCGCAGACACAGGCCTAT
The DNA here is from genome assembly GCA_018246255.1 of Pachliopta kotzebuea. Lineage (NCBI taxonomy): Eukaryota > Metazoa > Arthropoda > Insecta > Lepidoptera > Papilionidae > Pachliopta > Pachliopta kotzebuea. The sequence goes on along the minus strand of DWLS01000233.1, from coordinate 21,543 downwards.
TAATTATGAACTATAATTTTATTAGGTTATGATACTTATTTTAAATTACTTCCTATACATAATTGTTAATTTACGAGACGAGGTGCACCAACGTGCATACAACTATGTCCCTACATATCTTATAATATACTTTTTCAAGATTCCTGCATTTGCCTGTCAATTTATAACAAATACCGAGAACATAAAGATTAACTGAATAAAGATCAATATACTTTATATTTTTAGGTTGAACTTACGGCGAACCATTCAGAAATAGAAAAAAATGGCCTAAGGAGGTTATGGGGTGTTCCTGATACATCGGCCTACGTTGGACACCTCTTTCGTATGGAAATACCTAAAGAGGCTTTCTCCGGTGAAGTGGTAGCATATAAGGTAATAATTTCAAAATACTTATTACTATAACTATTACCAATTTTATTTCTGTACTGCAGGTTATAGCACCCTAAATTGCTCATATTTACTTACTTAACGCCTCTTAAAATGTGTTAACTCAAATAAGAAAATATACACAGAATTTCTCATTTAAAAAGTTCATTTGCGTTTGCTTTTCATGCTCTATTCAACTACTTCAAGAGTTGTTAACTTCTAATTGAGGAAACATAATTGACTTCAATTCGTATAATTTTTTATTTTACTACGTAGAGACGAGTAGGTCGTTCTCCTGATGGTAAGTATACTAGTGCAAATGAATTGCACCGCATTGCAGTAATTTCACTTGCTACAGCTCCCTTCAAATCGGAACACAGTTATGCTTGCACACTTCAGTATGTTTAAATAATATATTAGCGGTTAGTACACTTGGACACATTTTCGATTAAATGAAGAGATCAACATAAAAGACCTTTGTATACTTATATAATAAGCATTCGCTTTTATAATTTGCAAATTAGCAATTTGAGAACTTAATAAAGTTAGTATAAAAATTTTCCGTTATTGATTTTAGTTTAATGAACAAAAATAATCTCCTTATCACGTTCATTTTCCTGTTGTTTGAGTAACATGTTTTGTGTACTAATTTTGAATTCCTTTTAACCTCAAACAAAATTTGTTTATCAGGTGTACAGCAAATCAGCTCGGCACACACCCGGCTGGCTGGCCGTGGACTCTAGGCACGGCCTGATCAGCGGGCTGCCGCAGCGGGAACACCTGGGCGCGCACAGCTTCGCGGTCGTCGCGCACGGCCACACCAGGGGACTGACGGCAACCGACTACTTCACAATAGAGGTGACACTACTTTGTTAAACAAAGTTTTACTAAACAGAATTAACCGCTCAGTTCAATGACCTTTACTTACAATGCCACACAAATAAATTGAAATAAACGTAAGACATTATTAATTAATATAACTTAAAGCCGGTTGTACCAGTAGTGTTCCAATTAAATTGACATATCCTTTAAAGATAATAACTGGAAGAGATTTATATAATTTATTTCAAAACATACATATATATATCCTTCAAATAATTACTCTTTACATTGCAATTTTTCTTATTAGTCTTGTAAATATGTTTATTGTTAATACTTTATTTATCATCGAATAATTACATATACCCTTCAGTTACTAGGGCGTAATTTTCATTTAACGGACGAAATAACTTGCACGTAATTGGGATTAAAATAAGGCTGCGTTACTTTAAGTAATTTAATATTTGAATAAAAGTAATTCTCATCTGATAGTAATGTACATCTTCGCTGAAAAGAAGCATCACTTATATTGTCGAGTCTCGTCACCACAGTAATGTTAATTTTGTTCAAAAAGAAGTGAATTGACATTCTCCGTTACACTAGGCTATTCAAGTTGGTGTTAGCACTATTTCTGTAAAGATCACAGAGAAAGTAACTGGGCTTTTACTGAAGTCATCTTAAAACTCATTTACGATACGCCGCAATAAGAGTGACAGTATTGATATTCTATCGGTCTATCATACTGGGTTTTGTTTTCGAGAAAGTGTAATATATCTACTAGAGTATCAGTGCCTTTCACCATCAAACACAGCATTGCCGCTTACCATCAAGTGGGTTTTTGGCCAAGCGACAGTCTATAAAATCATAAAAGTAGAATTAAAATTTGCAGGTGAAGAATGCAGGAGAAAAGCCTCAGTCTAAATACGGCTCCTGCCGCAACGACGAGAGCAGATTGGTGTTAGTAATACTTATTGACGGAGCATTCCAGTACATCGCGCCCCGGCAGCGGATACGCGCGCTGATGGACCTGGCGACATTTATGGCACTTGACGGAGTAAGTCTTAAAATATATATATAAATCTATGCAGCTTTCACTTAAACCTTTATAGCAACACATAAAATTGCTCAAGAAGTGGACCTATAGATAAAGCCTATTCGCATTCTCTGCCAGTCAATCTAGGACCCGGGGAGATGGTGGAATAAAAGAATTGAAATTTAAACAAATTTACTTTTGCTATGTATATTTTTTTATTTTATTTATCATTTACATATACACACAACTTATAAGTAATGTTATATGTTTTTAACTCAAATATTAACATTTGGTAGATGTCACCTTTGCTGGCACAGCTTTGCCATTCATCAAAGAACGAATTGGTTCGAAATGTTAGATTAAACCGCTAAGTCAACAGGCCACTAGCGTAAAGGATATTAAGTATTAGTGTTAAGTTATCCGACAGCAACGGAGAAACTGTTAAGTAGGCCGGCGAAGCAGAGCGTGCGGTGTGAATGGATTATACGAAACGTATCAACGCCTCGCCACAAAAGGACTTACATAAATCAATATTTATTGTCACGCTTTTCTCATTAATTACTGGTAACAAGCTATTTTATACTGAACAAAATTTGTTAATAATCTATTTCTTGTTAACGTTTCCATTACTAGGACTACTGACCTTAACACAGGGCACACGGCGATTTGGTTTTGGTTTGTGGATATCACATGATTACAGAAGTCGTTGTTCTTGAAACATATCGTTCGTCGCTTCACAATGTTTTATTTGTTTTATTTTAAAAATTTTATTGAACGCCATAACGTTACAAAGGGCGGATTTAATGCCTTGAGGCATTTTCTACCAGTCAACCCCGGAAGAATGTATAGACGTGCGAGCGAAATAAATGGCGGGTGGTAACGTTTAAAATATTTAATGTACATAGATACATATTTATTACAATAACCAACCATGCATAATATTTCACATATATTTGGAAGAAAGTTTTTATTGTAACTGGTTTTATGACACAGTTGTTACCGCTCATTTTAAAATAGGAATATCATTCATTGGTTCGATTCAGATACCGTGGCAAAATTCTTATAATGGGAGAATTTTCCTAAAGTGCCTTTTTAGCCAATAGCATCATAAATCTCCAATAACAACATTGCTTGTCTTCCGGCTAGATATTTATGAGAGAGATATATATCCAATAGCGAACACGTTTCACGATCTACGACTTCATCGTTGCTTAATATGACGTAAAATTTTATTCAAAATGTTAACTCTAAAAAACAAATCTCGCTACTGTTACATCCGTAAAAAACAGTTTTTGTCTTTCATACAATATTAATAATGTACCAAAATCAAATAACGTCAATATATACTGCATCTGTTATCGGCTGCGTTTCGAAATGAAGTTACGTTAGGAGCATCGAGAAATAAAATAGGACGGGTCGATTACCTTTACTATTTTTAGAAAGAAATAATAGTTAACATTTCTTAACTGTGCATACTCGGTACCGCGCTCAGTTTAAATTTCGTGGTATAGTATTGTATCACGTTTAACATCATTATTCATTGCCTTTCTAGTTACAGTTTTAAATGTTAATTGTTAACGAGAAAGCATGACGAAACTGTGAACTCCGAAGAAGCTATAAAAAATCCGTCCAAATGAGAAATAGTCGCAAAATATGACTAATTCAGATATTATATATTATTTAAAATTATGAAGTTACTTCATTAAATTCTAGTTAATAGTAACACTTATAAACCTTGCTCTTATGAGAGCCAGAGATTTTATCATACAACAGTAAAATCTATGTCCGTCTGCTCTTAATAAATTTCTCAGAGATTTCACCCCTATTGGGACATGTATAATAACTTTACTTAATCCCAAGTTATTGAAAAATGTACGCATTACAGACCTGCGCCGATGAACATAGATATTGTACGCGCTCATTCCTTTTTATTAAAAGCCTTCACTGAAAGCTTTTGCAGATACGATCTCAACGGCACAATAATACGTTGGCCCGAACTTATTAGCTAACTTCGCTTTTTTTCCGTGTAAAAGTTACTCAGAGACGTGCCTGTTGTATTGGGCTACTTGGTAACTGGTTCATGTGTTTCCAGTAACATTTATTACAATGCTTTTACTACTTAATCGGACTGCTAACTATACAAATTTTTGTATATTACTGATAAAACCTTTATCCATTACCATATCTTCTAATTTACCTAATATTACAATATTAGATTACCTAAAACCTACCTTTTTTCTGATTACTAGTGTCTGATAATTGACATTCTACTCACTTTTAAATTATATCTAAAATAAAAAGGTTTAAAATGTATTGTTGTTACCAAACTAAAATTGTCTGAATGAATTTTAGTTGATATCTGTTAAGTATAGTAATAAATCCCTTTGTAGACGATGCATTACCTGGATTATGGCCCTAAAATATCTGATTTCACGCTCAACACGGATTAAAGCGTATTCAAGTCAAACGCTGGGGTATTATTAGGGTCTCCCTGTAATTAGTCTGAGCTTACATGCCTAACTTACTTTAACAGTTACTATAACCAAAAAAATTTCTCTTTTTTATGAAGTATTTTTGTACCAGTGTCTAAAAGTACTATATATATAATAGGGTTTTAGTAATATTAAGGGGCCCCATACAACCACTGACGGAACCCAAGCCAATCTCACCTGCTCATGGTGCACTGTGCTAATCAACAAACGAGACTCGATACGGCATAAATCGCCTACTATTGAGGGAGACCTATGTCCAACTGTGGACATCTATCGGCTGATGGTGATGATGATGAAGTAATATTAAGTATACATTAAGTAATATTTATCGCAGATATTTTTTATTACATGTCATGATAACTTCACACGTCAATCATCGATTCCGTGTTAGTTTAATGTTACCTTCCTTAGAGTTTTTTACGTATGTGTTGTTGCTTTTACATATATTATTGTTAAATACTGTTTACAAAGTTATGTTATAAATTCTATAACGTAAATGATTTTTTTTTAAGCTTCTTTTTTATACACCACTTTTTAATAGAGCTATCAATTATACTTTATTCCATCGTTATTTATTTAAACTATTAATGCATTATACAATGCATGGTAGAGAGAAGCGAATAACCTTTCCTAAATTATTTTTTTAAATTGTTAAAAAAATAACTTTTTTCATAATTATATTGATTTTTACAGGATGAATTTTGGATGGAGCCATACAAAGCGGAATCGACTCGTTTCCATACTGTATTGATGAGCGGTCCAGGCACCGCGCTGCGTAGGCGCAACGATGCCACCACTGCCATTTATTTAAATGTGAGTTCAAAATAAAAATTTTTATCTCCGCACACGAAAAATATTCTTCATTAATGTGAATGAAAATTATCATATAATCGTTATTTATGCTGGTGACATAAATTATAAACCTTCCAGTGAGTATTTTAACTAATCTTTTAGGTAGATTATTAACTGCCTCCGTGGCGCAGGCCATAAGCATCTCCCAAGGAATAACTCTTAGTCCTTTTGTATATTCAATTTACCTAAAATAAGAAATAACTATTACTTAGTACTGTTACAGGTTGGATGTCGAGACAAACTGTGGTCTAGACACAAAGTGCTTGTGGCCGGTCTCCGAGAGCAGTCCCGGGACGGAACCCTTGCACATTTATTGCGGCTGCCAGTGCTAGGTTGGCGACTTGTGGCTGTTAAACCTAACCGACCTGTGGCGCGCCCGAAGAGACAGGTGAGTTGCTTTTAAAAAAAACCTAACTAATGTCAATGTACTCTCATATCAATTTAAAGAAATTTATCTTTATTGTAATAATATTAAGTGGAGCTAATCGATTTTTTTATTTTTTTATCGTACCCCTTCGTTTTTTGGGTAAGGGTCCCGTTTTTGCCGTTTTATTTTTATCTCGTCTTTTTTCTTTACTATTTATTTTTCCTCAAGTCTACTATCCTTTCACTTTTATATCTTCTCCCATGCATCGCCTCTCAGTCCAAAATTCGCCGTCTAATTTATTTATGGAAATTATATTAATTAAACTTATCTTCGTATTAGTCATCGCTAGACTCCGGATCGGGTGCATACGACACGTACGACGGCGAGGACGACGTAGCTGACTACAGCGGCGACTACGACGACGACGACAATGACGATAACGATGATGACTTCAACATCGACTCGTTGCCAGAACCAGTAAGTTCATAGATAATATAAATTTATTATCTATGGTATGAGACGTATAACCATAGAATTTGATTATTCTCTTTTCCATACAATTTTATTCATTTAATTAAAACAAAATTCAACCGAATTTTTACCTTATTTAAAAAATATTTTAAAATATCCATTAAAATTAGAATATAAAATTTCTACACTTGCTAGACAGGACTTCATTTACATTGCGGCAGTTACGGGTATATTCATACTATGTCTTTACTTGAATTTCTTATCGTCATTAACAACCTTTTACTATTTCATTATGTTTTATGTAGAAAGATTAACTATTTATAAAATCTAGTAGAACTACTTAAAATACAAGCGACATAACCTTTTAGAAATTATTACGCTATTTTCATATAATAATAAGTCATAGTCATCTTTAATTTTTACTCGTATTCATTGTTCATAACTCATCCCATATTATGAATGTTGTCTGTTATATTTATCCGTTTCATTTATTCATTGGAACCACACACACAAAGAATTTTTATTTATTATGTAAGATATTTTAAAAAGTAGTTAATCTAGTGTACTATTTATTTATATGTTATATTCTTATCGTGCAACACTTAAGTCTCTGATCCCATTCCTGGGCCTAGATGTTTTAGAGTATGGTTCATGGTGGTGCTTATGCGAATCTGCTTGGTCATTTGTTACCTTAAAAGAACTCCTGTATTGCCTTTTAATATATGGGAGCACTATAATCTAGACGAGCTTCATCATCCGCGGCCTTCTTTTCTCGTAACACATGAAATTGAGGGCGAGTGTTAGCTCATTGTAGATAAAAAAATATACATAAAATTATCAGCTAATGGATATATGAATGTAAGTAATGGTTATAGTACTTTACACTTTACTATAAATATGGTAAAATTAACCACGATGTAATTTCAAATCTTTGTGGATCTTTGAATCAAATTCCTAATTTATATTTGAACGTGTGTCATTGTAAAGGTAACACTAACATACAAACTTGAATCTGTCACGGTGAATATATTTTTTTATGTATGTATTATAAACAATATAGTATTTATGTTTATGTCTATATTTGTGTTAATTATCAGTTATGTCATATAAAATTTTTGTACGCACTAGTTTTTACATCATATTTTTGGTCTCGTCGCTGACTGATTGGAATCAAACGCCTTGTGATATTTTGTACGCCTTTTTGTTTATTTATTTTTATTGTATTTTTTTAATATATAACACTCGGCCAAAAAGTTTTGTATTAATAAATAAAATAAATGTTTCCAATGAATAATGATACTAGACGTAAATGTAATTGGAATGGCATACCTTGCACCGACCTGTAAGATCATGTAGACAAGTATTCGTTACCAGGACCACAGCATGTTGAATGATACATTTTCAAACACCACATTGTTTATTTTGTGTGAGGGTTTCTCTGTGGTTAAAATAAAGTATGGTGGACAGTTTTTATGTAGTTAATGGTTATTTTTTCTTAACACATTTCATCCAATATCTTTCTCATTTAACAGTCATTACATCAATCACCATACTTAAAACATATACTATTAGTTAATTTTTAATAAAGCTTTGTGTGTGGTTATTTAACAAGATTCGCTTTGATGAGCCTTGCTCGCACCATTGTAACTTACTTATTAACCGAAGCACTGTTAGTGTGCGTATTTGAAACGTTTGTTATATTATACCGCGTGGATATAAAAAGGGGTATGCCTTTGGAAGTTAACCTTAAATAACTTATATTCTACGGGTCAAAGGTCCTTATAACGTTTTGTGAAAATTGATGCGGAAATATCAAGTTCAAAATGTTTTTATTTTATTTTTCATTATCAATGAATTAACACCTATTTCACATGGTATTAAGTGACAATCAGGCCGTAGATGGCGAAGTGTGCTCGCCCAGAATATGCTGATTCCTATGTTGATAGTCAGCACACGCACAAAAAATTTACAAATTCAGCGTATGCTTAAAAGCTGGATACGTTCGAAAAAGTCTGTTTACAGCCAAACGCTACAACATGTGTGTGTTAGCTGTTACTCCCTACTCTACGGCTAAGTAGTTAAAGTAAATTCAAACATTGAACAATTGGTTGTTCACGTTCGGAAATTTTAAAACTATAAGTTTCTGCTATCAAAGGCACGCCCTCAATTAGGTTCACGCGGCAATAACCACAGACATAGCCCGAGATACATACAAAGCGGGTGGCTGTACTAACTGTTGTGTGTCGCGGCGCGCGCACCGCAGGCGCCACCCACCCCCCCGCGCCCACACCGCCACCACCACGGCGACCAATGGCGCGCGCCACACACTACCACCGACAACTTTCAGACCGAGCCCGTCACCGAACACACGCCGGAAAAACTACCTCCTTTACATGTACCCCCTGTATCCGAATCCACTTCTAAATCCACTCCAACCGAGCCCCCCACTACCGAAGCCACCGCAACTGAAGAGACCACACCCGAGCCCATCTCGACCAATTCGTACACGACGGAGGTTTGTCGCAACCCGCTCACGTGCTTTGTGTTGTTTGTTGCATGGTTGTTTTGTCAGTTGTTGTTTGCTCTAACCTTTTTACATTGTCTCTTCCAATATCTTCGTATTTATGGTGTTTAATTATTATATTGTTCGTCGTTGTGCTGTTTTGATCGTTTGAAGGTTTATATATTGTTGAATCATTTCGATATGTGTGTAGTTGTAATGTAGTATGTTTAGTTTAAGTAATCGTTGTGTTATATTAGTTACTGATTTCCCTATCTACAAGTTTTTTAACATTTGTGTATGAAACATTTATATTTTTTTATATTATTTTGTTTCATTATTATATTCTGTCTTTTCATTAGTGTAGTTAAAATATAATAGCATGATTTTTTTATACCAATTTATTCTCTAACGTTTAAAAATCTTGTTTTCAATCGATTGACAATACTAACTTCTGTAAACAGTCAGTACTCATTTTATTATCCGTATTTAGGTACTTGTTAAAAAAAAATTTTTTCACTAAGCATGCGATTTTGGCTCTTAAGTTTTTTTTCAGTTTATCTTCTCAACCCATTAATGTTTATTTTTAATAGGTACTTAACAAAGTGAAAATAACGCCGTATACTGAGACGGTATCAGAAGCTAACGAAGTGAACAGAGGCATTGGGTCGAGCGTGGGGGATTCGCGCAAATTAGTCCATTCCCGTGTCATCATATCACCAGAAGAAATCGCCACAACTACAGAGCCCGAATTGGTAGGTATCGGTTTACACATGTTTACTATCAACCCTTAACTCACGTTTGTACATGTCTGAACAACACTAATACTTGTCTTGTGTGGAAGTGGACTTACGGGGTAGCATAGTGAACTACCTAATGTCACGCATTGTAATATGTAAATACATTTTCTAACTACTGATGTTCATAAAGGCAACTGTTTTTAACTGACTTCTAACTTTGAATTATATGAACGAATCAGGAATAAAATAATATGAGATCAATGTTTACTTTAAAATGCAATAATGAAATAATTACTAATATTTTATCGTAAAGTTTTTTGGCTGTTGAAAACTTGTAAATTTGAAAACAAAAAGTGATCGGTTGTCTTTACGTAGCATTATTCACATCACTTTGTGTGAGCGTCCGCATGGCACTTTCAGCAAACTGTAATAATACGAGCATCCAACGAACTGCCACCGATGTCATCTGAACCGCCCACGACGCCTTCGCCGTCGCCGTCACCGTCACCCTACGATACGATCCCAACGGAGACAACTGCGCAAACGAGCACGTCTACGACGGAATCTACGAGGTCCACTACAACTACAACAACAACAACCACGACTACGACTACTCCAGTGCCCACAACAATCGCTACGTCACCAACTCTACCGCCAACGACTACACCCTTGACCACGCCCACTGCCCCGCCTACAACAACCTCTATGCCGGAAACCACTCTACAAGAGGTGACGAAACAGGTTAAAAATTTTTAAAAAAAAAATTTACTTAGAATATTTAAATGCAATCAAAAAACCTTGTAAGTACAATATTTTCAAATTCTGAATCACACTATTTAGTTGAAATGGGTTTTACATTTTGGTGTTAACTTCTAACAATTCTCATAATATATAAACAGCACTAGAATATCGCCTTCTTAGAAAACGAGTTGTTTTGTACCGCATCAAGTATGGAAATAGCTAATTCGAGTAATTGGCACCTCTATCATAGACTCATTTGCATATAATCATGTTAACATTTTTCATTGCGGCGTGTTAAATGAGCGTTTCTTTTAGTAACACGATGGTCCATGGTTCATTTTCGGAGCTATATGTTGTGAACTGTGGATATCTGGGCTACCTATCATCCTGATATTGAAAATCTATCGACATAATGGTATTACTGTATTCCGACTGTCAAAATATAAAGAGCCAGGTCGTTCTGAACGAGTTTCACGACCTCATGGATAATCGAGGATGAGTGTTAGATAGGAGTTAGTATTTATGAATATAAAGAAGCAAGTTATTTTTCACTCGTTTATCTCAGTCAATTATCCGAGTTCCTTGGACATAACAATTCAGTGGGAGTGCTAGTCATCATGACTTGTCTTTATTTTCTCATAATTATCAAAGTGTCCAACAATTGTCGCAAGACTTTGTCACCATATGGCATAGTGACAGCTTACAAAGAAAATTATTTATTTTCTTATATTTCCTGTAATAGTTCTGCCAAGTAACATTATCGCTGTATAGTATACGTTGTATTTTACGCTACAATTTAATTTTTTTTTTCCATGTGAGATAAATGTATATTATGAAATGTATATTAGCAATCTTTCTATTGTTAATTTAAGTACATATTTATTGTCTATAAAAATATCTGTCAAGCTACCCCTGCTGTTTATATGCTTTATAAAGTATTTGAGTTGGCGATACCAAACGTCCAATGCCTTAAAGATGATTCTTGTCACCAATTTTTCTTGTTAAGATATTTTGTTCTTGAAAAAGTTTTGCCTTAAAAAAATTAAATCAAAAAAATTACATTGCATGTTAGTAACTGTATTAATATAAGTCATATACATTCTAGTTGTTTACGACACATATACATTTTAACATAAAATACATAGAAACTACTCATAAACTATGTAGCGTTAACAAATTTTATTTAAAAATCTGTATGGAAGCTTCTGTAACTGCTCTCGTATTTCAGCAGGAGATACCGCTATCATCGGAGAGGAGCAGCACGATAATCGGACGCACGACGGAGACTGTGACCTTCCCAATGCCCGTCAATCAGCCGCCCACGCTCAAGTATCACATGAAAAAGTTAGCTATCACCGCAGGGAAAGCTTTCAGGTCTGATCAAGTAATTTTTATTTTATTAACTGAACCATAAAAATCTTTGTTATTTGTCGCCATGATAAAATTCGGGCATATTCCTCTGTCTTTTTTAAATCACACAGCAAATAATCAACGAAAGAAGCGACGAGATACGCAAGACATTCATCTGATATTTAATGCTTCGTTCGCCAATAACAAGGTGACGGACGCTAGTTAGAATGATATACAATACGCTGCGTTATGTTCATTCCTTTAAGGCCTGAAGTCTCATTACCCCTTTACCAGATTGTCAATCCACATTGTACAGGGCTCGTCCGCACAGTATCTACAGGTACGCGGCTACCACACAAAAACTCTTCAATTTAACTTTTCACGAGTTAAAATTGCAGATACATCATCCCCGCCGACCTGTTCACGGATCCAGAGGAGGGCACCAATCTCACATTCACCATGTACGACGCCGAAAATATACCTCTAAGCAAAAATTCCTGGATACAATTCATTCCTGCCAAACGTGAAGTCTATGGATTGTAAGTTTTTTTTTATGTAAACCCAGATTACATGCATACATAATATGTGTTTAAAATAGCAAGCAGTATATAAAAAAACCTGTACCAACTTATTTGTGATAGCGCTTAAAATGCTGCTATTTTTTTTTTATTACAACTGCAGTTTTAGTTAACTTTCCGTGGGAACGAAACTATAAAAGAATTTTTCCATTTTCCAGACCTCTAGAATCGCACGTCTCCCGCTGGAACTTCATAGTGGAAGCTCAAGACAGCGAGGGGTTAGTCGCTAGGGGCCCATTGGACATCACCGTGCAACAGCACAAGAGCGGCAGGACTATAAATCACCAGTTCGTCATGCAGTTCAAGCTAGCGAAGGAGTACAGCAACACTATCGATTGGCAGATAAGGGCTCTAGAGGGCATTGTAAACCTGTTCAGGGATACCGATATGGATCACCTCACGGTACTAAACGCGACCGTGACCGACGACCTTTGCGAATACGTTTGGACCAACGATACCCTGCCGAAAGACCCGTCGTGTCCTATGGAAGATATTAATAGACTTATGAAGGTAATGCACTAAGTAAATAAACAAAAAATAATGGTTAAAGCGAACAAACCGAACTACTAATCTTTGAGACCATTGTACCGATCACTAAAAGTTGATGCTTGCATGTACTTTTTTCGCCAAATTTTTTTTATTACACATTATTATATAACGGGATGAGCTGAACGTGTGCGATGAAAAATAATACGGCGTAGTTTAAACTAGAAATCAGTAAGTTTTGCACACTACAGTTTCGTGTCATATATAAGAGCTGCTAGCACCTACAAGGAAGGTCTTGGGCCTACCTTCAGTAATAAACTACGAAATAGTTTGCCAGTTAAAAGTTGACGTGTGTTTCTTTCAACATGATATCACAATTTCAGATAATGGAATCTGAAAGTGAAGCGGGCAGCCCGTCAGCGGCACTTGCGCGCGCCATGTCTCCTGAGCTGAAGGTGAGCGCGGTGCGATGGCGGGGTGCGGGACGATGCGCTGCACCACCCCGCACGAGGCCTCGTCCTCCAGATACCTATCCACCTGTCACGCGCAACCAAGTGGACCACCTCACTGCCACCGTCGGACACCTGTTGCTCTATAAAGTTCCCGAGGTCGGTACTGCAATTTTTTAACACTGTCACTAATTAATAATGGTTTTTCGTATACAATAGGCTAACATTTGAACTCAATCTCACATTGTGTTATGATAATAGCAAATAGTCTTTCTAGCAAACTAACTCAGCATCATATGGCCACGTTGTCTAATCAAAGACGTTCATGTTATGTCAAGGCAAGCGCTCTGTTTCTGCATCGCGGAAGCAACAAAAATATTTAATAAGCTTAGGCAGTGGTTTTCAACCTTTTTATACTTACGCCTCCTTTAAAAAAAATTGTTGCACCGACTTAATTTTTATAATAATCTAATTTCATAAATAGTCAACTGATATTATAATTTGTTTAATGGGCTACAAAGTAATATACAATATTATGTAAACATTAAATGTAATAAAAACAAATCTAACAAAAATACTAAAACAACAGTATATGATTTTAGTTTACGTTCCAGCAAGAGTATGGATTATGGGTTTATGTATGCCTATTTTGCTAATTCATTTTTTGACGCCTATTCGAGTTCTTTCGTCTGTATGCAAAAATGATGATTTGAAAACAGCTGCATACTCCCCTTTGCAATAATCCCTCCTCCCCCCGAGAGGTGCGACCCACAGATTTGAAACCACCGAGCTAAGGCATTGATTTATATGTGTACTATGTCCAATAATTTTACATACTTTTATTTTAACTTAAATTGTTGCACATTTTGGTTTCACAGGATACATTCTTCGACCCTGAAGACGGCGGAACTCGCAATCTCGCTCTATCCCTGCGTCGTAGCGACCGCTCCGAACTGCCCGCCACACACTGGCTGCAGTTCGACGCACGCAATCAGGAGTTCTACGGGCTGCCTTCGCCCGCCGACGAAGGAACGATGCACTATCAGCTAGTAAGTAATGATCTGAGACCAACATAATTTTTAATAATATTTTAATATTGATATCACTAAAAATATACGGAAAATCATGCATACAATGATTTGATTTATTGATAAACTTGTAAGTATTTTTATTTGTTTCCATTGTACAGGGGCTATCCAAACATTTGGTAACATAAAGATCCTGTGCTTCTATTTTAGAGGCCCATGTTATAAAGTTTAGTTAGTAACAGGGTTTTTCACAGCGCTAGCTACTTACCACTATCATATTAGAAAGTAGCCTAAACAGCAATCCCTGTGGTCCCTGTGGTTTCTGATCTAGACCATTCTTTACGAGCATCCTTTTTTCTATTCGCGGCCTCATTTCTTCTTAACATATTGTGATGAAATCTTGTTATAGCCTTTTAAAAAAAATGTTTTTAGTATATAAGTAGAACCAGTGTAGTTGATATCCCTAAAGTGTATTATTAGCCTTAACTTCGATCAGTGGTGTGGAATTAAAGGAGAAAAAAACCTCGTTTTCCAGATCGCAGAAGATTCAAGCAAGAAGAGTGCATATGACAGTTTAATTGTAGAAGTGGTGAAAGCTCCAACAATTCGTCCGACGGTGGAGTTCCATATGACGCTTGAATACCCATACGCAAGCCTTGCGGGCAATGCGAACAATAAGCGCAAGGTAGTTGAGAAGTTGGCTGCGCTGTTCGAGCAACGAGGAACTGCTAACATCAGAATACAGAGCATCACCGACGCTCCTACGACCATTATTTGGTTAGTAATCAGCTATAATATATATTCCCAACTATTGATTTCTCCTCTTTGGCAATACATAATATATTTATAAAGGTCACAGAAAGGAATACTGCTCTTGCACTGTGTAGAGCCGGGACATTCTCTTGTTTCGTTTTTTAAGAAAAATAATTTTACTTGCTTTTTTCAGGTATAACACGAGCCTACCGATGGACAGGTGTCCTAAAAAAGAAATAGAGGAACTGCGCAAAATGATAATAGTAGACGAGAGAGGCGCGGTAGGCGGGAATCTGAGGGAACGCGTCGATCATATTTTCGATAAGGACTTCAAAGTGATGTCCATTGGACTGATATCACAAGGCCTGTGCGCTGAACAAAACACTAAGACAGGCAAAGGCCTAGTACCTATAAACGCCGGCACCAATCTGCAGAACAGCAAGGCCACAAATGCCGATCCCGAATACTCTGAGTACTTGGTGACGTTCGTTACACCAGCTGTCGTAATCGTTTGCATGATCCTGGTTGCAGGAGTTATCGCTTGTGTACTTTATAAGAGACGCCGAACAGGTACGAAACTCTGATTTTTTAGTTCTGGGAGATTTTTAAATAATTGTAAGTGCCTGTTGTCAAAGACAATTTCAGTAGGTAACACTGCATTGCCTAATTCTGCCGTTAAGCAAAATTGTTCCGCACTTACGAGCACTGTCGCTAGTATGATTACTGTAATAATGAGACTAAACAAGTTATTTATACAGACAATATTTACATGTATTTCTAAATTGAGAAAATTAATATATTATTCCTTTTATTAAATTATTTGTTTCAGGTAAAATGAGCGTAGGCGACGAAGAGGAACGACAGGCATTCCGATCGAAGGGCATCCCCGTCATCTTCCAAGACGAGTTAGAGGAAAGAGCGGACGCGGAGCCTGTACACAAGAGTCCTGTCATCATGCGCGAGGAGAAGCCGCCCCTACTTCCGCCGGCGCCTGATTACAGGGCAGGGGAAGACGCACCGTACCGCCCGCCACCGCCCTTCGCTGCATCCCGCACACCGCCGAGACCTAAAGCCACCCCCACATACAGAAAACCTCCTCCATACGTTCCCCCATAAGGAACGGTCACTCCAACACACACACTTTAGTAATAACGACCTCTTCAATATGGCTTTGTCAAAACACTAACGTGAAACGGGTCGACGGATAATTCATCACCTTTCGTTTACATAACCACGGGAATAGTTTAACTAGTCGATACAGTCCAGCAGTCTGGGTAATCATCATCATTATCATCATTGTCATAATCATAACTTATTTTTGTCCACTGCTGAACATAGGCCTCCCAATCAATAGTCAATGAAAGCGATGGGATTTTAGTTGCGTTTCAGCGAATGCATTTATTAAAGTAATAAACTAAGCTAAACCTCATATCTTAAATAAAAAGGAATTGTGCACAATTTTGTGACTACGAATTTCTTATACATTTTAAGTGTTTTTCACTAAGTAGTTGCCAGGTGTTTAGAGTAAAGTGGTTAAGTATGGTTAACGCTGTTGATTACAGTCGGTTATATAAGAACTGATGCTACACAATGAAATAATTAACGTTAACTGATTGTTGTTGCAGTAGGTATGTTAAATTAGCCGGTATAGCAGTTTCTGGGACAGATTATACATAGCATAGCGTTCTGGAGGTCACGGTTGTGTTCCGAGCGAAGATCCCGCGGCCTCGTGACGCTCAGTACAACCACTGTGACGGTTTTAGAAAGTAAGTCTCCATATAACCCTAATTTCCCCTAGAAGGCAGGGTATCTTTTAAAATTTCCGCCTTCGTTATTAAAAATGAACAGGTAAACATAATGCGCACGCAACGTGTTTGTGGAACACATACGTGGCAGCTAACTGGCAGGATGGCAGCGGCTATTGGCCGAATGTGTGCCATTGTTGTGTTACGGTGTAATTTAAATTAAACATATCGAAATTGTAACATTTTTAGCATTTAGCGTAGTTCTTCCAAACATACTGTCTATGGTACGTAGTGTGTAGGTGTAAGTTTGCGTGATTTTTTATTCGACAAAGCAACGAGACGAGAATGAAGTTCACCTGTTAATAAGTGATACCTCCTGACAGTGTGTCGCTAGTTAATATGATATACACTACATAACATTGTGATCGTCGCTTAGAGATATATGATGTTAAGTTTAGAAAGGGTTCCAACAACGCCCTCCAAACCGGAACTCAGTATTGTTTGCACATTACTGTTTGAGGGTAGAAATATGCGTTCCTTCGGTGGTACCTACGCAATGGTCCCCGATAACAGGGACCTTACCACTAGAAGCTTTTAATAGCTGCCGATGCGCACGCGGCGTTTTACAGCTCTGTATGAGTATACAATGCATGCATTTTGCGACGGGTTGCTATGGTTACGTTTGCAACAAGCGTTGTAAGTCGTTTACACAACTAATATTAGTTTTTAGTCTACGAAACTACGAATAGATATTTTTTAATAACGAAGCTATCATTTTGTACTCGTCTAACTATTACCATAGGACGTAAGTTTAACAAATTGGGTTTAATTATATAGGGAACTATGAACGAAATGAGCTATATGAAATATATCTTTATTTGGATGTATTTTTTTTCTATTGTATACTCATTTAGAATTTTTGCATTTATAGATCTTTTTAGCATTATGCGTACTATACAACTTTATAGGACAGCTATTTTTTTTATTATTTAATCATTTTGTTTTTATGTCATGTAGATGTACTTAACGATGTCCACGAGAACCGAACCATTTTTTTTATTATTTTATAGATTCACCAATGGCAGTTATTTCGTTAAAACACTATTCATTATAACGCACATAATTTATGTAATTAATGAGTTTTCTAATTTAATAAAATGTTCTAGTGAAATGATAGTTTTATTTTAGAACATTAAATATTTGTGTGTCGTTTCACGTCATTGATATTTAATAAGTCGTATGGCAAGTATACTTTATGGTGATCAGTGAGGATTTCAAGATTTTTCAGGTAATTTGGTAAAAAATCAAAACAGCGTGTGAAATGTTTACGAAGAAACAAGAAAAATATATTATAAATCATCATTAATGTTCACAGAGTTTAACTACAACAATTTAGTAGTGGTTCACTATTAACAATTGATAGGCTACACTCTAGATATTGTACGCACAAATTTGACTACATCCCAAGATATTAGGCTCGACAATTTATTTATTAATCAGCAACAGCAACTAATTTATATTCTAATAACATCTAGCGTATGTTATAATGCACATTAAAGAATATTTAAAAAAAGTATCATAAAGAGAAGCAGAAAATGTATTTAACATCAATAAAAAACGAGAAAAGAAAATTTTCCGCTGTTAAAAATTAAAAATCAGGTTCAAATTTTAACTTTATCTTATCTAATAATTTTTTGTCTAGATGTGTTGATGCAAAATTGTATTATATAAAAAAAACTGTTAATTACAGCTGACAACTTATTTTACAAAATTTCGAATTATACTGAATCACTTCAAGCACATTATTTCCCATTGAAATCGTAACCAAAATGTTACAACTTTTTTGTACATGTGAGTTGTATTAATTAACATAAGTTAAGACAAATATTGTAATAATGTTATTTAAATCGTTTCTTTAATTTGAAAAATGCTATAAATTTTTTCTATTTTTTTCACTTCAAGCTTGAATAATAATTTCTTGCAAATTTAATACAGAGAGATGAATTTAAAATAACTATTAAAGGAATTAAACAAAAAAACACTTCAGTAAATTAAGTGATTATTAAGTCCACGAAGAATAAATAATTAAATTTCTAACAAAATATTTGTTTTACTTTGTATAGATTAAACCAAACACGAGTTAATTTTCAACAATTGGAACACATAATCAAGATAATGATTATTGAAAATTTTGAATAGACATAAATAAAAGACAGTTGAAAATTACTCTTTGGATTAAAATTATAAAATGTAGTTTACACTTGTATGAGCAAACGAAACGTACATAATATTAACGCCAGAATATTAAACAATCGAAAAATTATAAAATAACGAACTACAACTTATATAGGCCTTAGAATTTAAGTGGACTCGAAGTAATCTAGAAATCAATTTTAAACTATTTAAAGCTAAGCAGGACGTCTAGAAACACATCAAATACGAAATGACCACACGCGCTTTACCCATGCATCACACTAAAACCGCAACAAACAATCGTACAAATAAATTCTTGGAAATATTTTGGAAATAATTTAAAAGTAACAATAAATTACTTTTTTATCTACAGTCTAAAAATCACCTAATTTCCAATTAAAAACGTTTCCTTTTTCGAAAATAAAGAAATATTCTATAAATCTTACATAGACATAATACTGAAATAAATTTTAACATTCTACTTCACATGTCCAAATAACACTCTTCATAATATTTGCGTTCCGAAATAAAAGAAAAATAAACAAAACAAAACACGTAAACATAAATTTCACACAATTTTCAATAACATTATTGCACTAAAACTTTATTACTCCATAACTTAATAATAAATATTGCATAAGCGTTAAAACCACATTTTGTGATGTATATACCTGAAGTCTTAAATAACTACGAGTTAATTAATTTAACAAACAAAAAAAAAATAGATCAGTCCGATGAAAGTGTTAATTCATTTCATCCTACCAGTCCGTAGTCGCACGGATGTGACGTCACGAGGCCGAACAATATAGTTTTAGTGGCGGCAGTACGTATAAGTACATAGAGGTACCAAACATTGTGCTAACTACTGTCCTATGAACATTTTTACTAAATATTAAGTACAATTTGGTGCTCAAAAATTTTTATAATGAATGTGTTATTATTAGATACTAGACAATTACTATTTAACTACGAAATTCGAAGAACGTGAATTGCATTCTAGATTCTACACTTCTACAATATTATAGAACAAACTGATAGTTATTTTGTTGCGAGCCAATCCGAGCAGTATCCGGCAAGTTATGATTGCCATCTTATGTCAAAGTGAAAACCTTATTTTCTACGGTTAATACATTGAAAACTGTTTCTTGATGGACCATTAACTAACCCATGTTTCCTACCCATCGTCCCTAGATGTTATCTACTAACATTGTATCTGCTTTGTATATTTTTAAAATTCCTGATCTACCAAGAATCTAATAAGTACCACCGACGTTTCGCCTTCTTCTCATTCACTCCATCAAGTTTCAGTTAACCACAAATTTACCCGTGCCGTTACGGCTTTCTTTGCAGTACTTAATTTCATCGACTTCTTTTATTAAAGATAGAGGGAATTTTTTACTTAACTACATTTTCTTCGCAAGGTATTGTGTACGGTGTTTAAGTATAAGTAAGCTTCAAGCTATATTACTGGCTTTATATTTGATCAGGCTCAGTCTTTAAGTGGCACTGCACCGCTGAGTATTGTTGGCTGCGATGGAAATTGATCTGGTCTGCCTCTTCATAACTTGGAGGTCTGGAACTACGCAACACTGTAATTCTAAATCAAAGAAGAAAGTTCATTCCTGTGAGACTCACGCGGCATTGATTTCTTCTCGGTTTCTCTCGTCCGTAACGCTATTGCCCGTTATGTTTCTGCTATCTGAAAGATACAATTCGAACAAATATTCAATAATTTTGTTAAAACGAAAAGTTGTCTTCATTTTAAGATTGTTTGGTTTTCCGCCTAAAAACTGTTTTACCTTTTGCATTTTTTGTTGTTGATTTAATTTTATGTTCAAATTATGTTCATAAATAAGTATCATGATATAAACATTATAAATGTTGTAATAACAACATATTGATGTACAATACATTCTGCATAACGTGCAATTCTACGCTATATTCCTAATATTGAAAGTGAAAATCTAACCAGATTTGATGTGTTTATAGAATACGTTGTAATGTGTACAATTACATTATTAGAAGCATAAACAGTTAAGGTTCTGTTTAAAGATTTGTCTTCTAATTTGAAGTTGCAGTAGTTAATAGGCATCACATATGATTCAGAAAACATAATGATGTGAGTGTTTGCAATAAAAGCGTTTACTTTTGCAAGGGCCGCGATGCAATGTGTCCACAACTCGTCCGGCGTGGCAGGCGGCGCGCTGCAAGCGGCACCACGATGGGTAGGTGCGCGAGTCGGTGCCGCAAAGCGTGCGGCGCGCTCCACCGCCGCACGCGCCGCACGACACGCAGCGCGCGCCGCTCGCGCCGCCGGCGACGCACCGCTGCCCGGCGCCGCAATTCACCGACGCGCACGTCGCGTTCGCTTCATCAAAACAAGCCCAGTTATTATAAATTGATAGATATAAATCATCTAGAATGCTTGAAACTCATATATTTTAAATAACGTATCCAGCATCAGCAACCTACTTTTAAGTTCAATTTTTTATCCGGATCTCTTGCCAGAGACCGTGTAACTAAGTACCACTGCAACGCCTGTTTCTGGCGTCAAAATAGTAGTAGGCAGACATTACCCGA
>DWLS01000232.1:0-35626 GCA_018246255.1 Pachliopta kotzebuea | reverse complement strand
TATTTTACCGGGGTTACGAAACTTAATATCCTATTGCTCAAGGTAGGCTGCTTAACGTATATCGTTCTATCTTTACCATCAAGTCACTCTTCTGTTCAACACCTCGCTTCGTCAAATAGAATACGTGTATGATCATTATTCCTTTACCCGAATTATCCTATTTATCACCATAAATAAAAGAAAGGATGGGGTACTGCAAACCAATATTCATCATGAGGTTTCTTTAAATTGAATTTAGGCTTTTAACTATTCTTTTCAATTAATGGAATAATGGTCTAGTATTAGATGTCCTTAAAAATATTATATATCCTTTATTTGAACATTTTCATTAACTACAGCGCCTTTTGAAACTCAGCAGCAACTTGTTTTGTGGTAGAGAGATTTATAACCAATGTATTTCTTCACACTTTTGTCAGCAATATTGTTTGATAAAATGTCTGACTGTAATCATTGAATTTAGGATCTTCAAGATCTCTTGGACTCCTCAACAGAAGGTGTGGTCTACTTTAGCATGGGCTTCGTCGTAAAGTCTACTGCTTTCCCTGAGTTAACGAAGAGGGAGCTCATCAAGGTTTTCTCGGAACTTCCCTACACTGTGCTGTGGAAGTTTGAGAAGTTGAATAATTTTCCAAAGAACCTCCACATAAGAGCATGGATTCCGCAAGCTAGCATATTAGGTAATGGTTTGAAATAATAAATGTAACATTTTTACTTCTCTTTATACTCTCTCTGTTTTTTTGTCAGCAGCAAATCGGATTGTGAAGCTGTTTATAACGCACAGCGGACTGCTCAGTACGCTGTTTTCAATCAGGTTCGGTATACCAGTGCTGGCGATACTAGTATACGGCGACCAGCCAGGGAACACAGCGCGTACAGCAAAAGTCGGGATACGCTCAGCAGGTTCTTTCTCTTAGTCCATGGAACCGCAGATAAAGACCGCGCTGAGCGAAATGCTGAGCAACTACAGCTTAGTGAATAGCCATAATTTGTATCTAGATGTCCATTGAACTAAAGTCACATATCCAACTATTGTTACACGACGAGTGCTTGCGTTATGATTAACAGCTGATTAAGTTTTAACCGGCAAGAAAAGGTTTCCAAGTGAACGAACATTTAGTTTTTGATTCTATGTGAAATGAAATGTTGTAAACATCTAAAAAGTGTTGCCTGTTACTGAAGTTATATATATTTCTCTCATGTCGCTTATTACATGAAAAACGTTACAGTTACTACAAAAGGGCAAAGGCCTTATCGAAGTTGTTCAACAATAGATCCGTTAGCCAGAGGAAACTGATATCCCATTACCTGGAAGTGGCCATCGAGAGTGAAGGTAATGAATGGTTTTTTTTTATTCTATAATGGCCTAATAATTCTCTTCTCTGGTCCTATTGTTATCTGAAGGAACATAAGCATACGGTTATGACATGAGAAAAGGTTCTGTAAAATAAATATTTAAAAGTACTAAAAAAACGCCTCCTGGCGCAGGTACGCGGCTGTCCAGTAGGTGCCGTGTATCCTGTTGAACGGCTTGGTGATACATCCTTACATGGAATACTTGGTGGATACGGTGAGGTCGCTGCCGGTAGTGCCGTTCATGTTTAGCGACGCTCCGATAGCGATGAGCTTCTGGCAGCGGCCGGACAACACGTTCATTTGCGGAGCACTGTATCTCAGCACTTAGTATGTACTTAGGGGAAGAGAAAAAAAAGTGGCCAAAAAAGACTAATTGTAAAATAAACAAAAAAATATTAGCAAGAAATAAAGTGTATACAAAATAGAAAGGTATGCAATTAAAAACTTGAGAAGAAATGTAAATGTAAAGATATATGATGTAAATGACAAAGTAGTACAGTAAAATTGTAAAAACGCAGCGAATTATTTCTTATAAGTTTTATTTCCTCATGACTAAGGGTCGTGATCACCACGTGTAGTGAAGAACATATCACGACTTCCTTGACAGTTATAATGTAGTGGTGTTGCCATTGCCTTCTCCATTCCACATACTAGTCCGACCACGGACGGTCATCACATAGATAGATACGTTTCCTCACGATGTTTTCCTTCACCGTTAAAGCACGTGATATTAGTTGGTGTTATAAGAACTGCACAAAATTGAAAAATAATTAGTGCAGGCCGGATTCCAACCCGGTACTTTCGGAGTGGAAGGCCGACGTTGAAACACTAGGCTATCACGAATCAACAAGTAATGAAACATAATTGTACACACGATCTTCTCAGTTTACATAATTTTATGATTACGTCACTTGTCAAAGCGCACGGCCTCCATAGCAGTCGTAGTCAAAGGATAATGTTCATTAGTAAAGAAATCTTGGTTATCATGGCATACATAGCCCCGTTATCATATTCATTGAAAAATCACATTTGGCTTTCATGGTACCTATAGCCACTTTATCATATTCATTGGTAAATCATACTTTGCTTTCATGATATACATAGCTACGTGGTGATGCTCTCATGGTATATATAAATAACCGCCACGAATCTATCAAACTCACAGAATACACATTTATTATGAACAATTAGTGAACATGTGCACAGTTATTATTACCTTATCCGCGTCCACATCATACTCGTTTTAATTTTTACAGCTTTGTTTATAATTTATTTAAAATCTTGTCTATTCTTACTACTAACTGTTGTGATTACAACTAAAAAACACGTAACTCATCTACAATAATCTAAAATTATTATTTACTTAATGAGAATATACTACTTACATAAAGCCTGTTGTCAGTGAGCCTTAAAGTGAGCTCTATCCAACGTTATTGTTGCGTGTAGGTAACGGTAATTTTAAGTACCGCTTTTATCCCACTTCTGATATGTAAAGAAATTAAACCACAAAATATTTGTGAGACAATATATGTATTAGTTCAGAGTTACAGCATTTCCACTCAGATTCGTGGATACAATAATCGTAATGTCTGTGTTATATACTCACTAACTATCGCCGGCCATGTTTTATGCGGAAGTCATTTTCTTTTTAATAAATGAACTTACAAACCTTTCTAACAGTAAGTTGCACATTAAGTCTTAAAATTATTATTAAAGTGTACAATCATATTACCTATGTAAATCTATAGTATATCGGTTTGATTAAAATAACAAAGAATGTCAGTGGAGATGATCACTTTTTATTGTTGATACGAGTCGAGTCGAGTCTTTAGTCATTTTTATAATTTTTAAAATTTTTCCTTCATGCGGAATTTCGTTACGGAAAGCAATATTTCACTCTTCTAACACCTATCTCATTCAAGTTTCTTTTTAGATATGTGAAAACGCTCAGAAGGACTTCAATTAAACCAGAATAACTTCACAAACACTTTTATTAAATGCACTTCGTCTAACTGTTTCTTCGTCGAGAGCGCGTATTCGAATGACCGGGTGTACCGCGACAACGTCTTTAAGAGTGGGGGTGCGACGTAGTGTCGACTACCCACGATAAAATTATCGATTAGTGACGCGACATTAACGAATGAACGTAACAGATATAAATAACTTTGTAAGCATTAGGAAAGGTTCAGGAAAGGATTCTTTACTTAAAAGAATTAATTAAGAAATTATATTAGCATTACAATTATAAAATAAAATCACTATCATATTTTTTTTATGGTGGTGGTGGGTTGCGCTTGACCATTGCGGTCGTCGCCTTGATAGGTTATTAAGTCTAGTTACCAATTATACTATGATACCGCCTTCAAACCGGAACAGTAATGTTCACACTTTTTGGTAGCAGAAATAGAAGCTGTAGCGGTACCTACCTAGACTGTATAGAGTAATGTGTGAATACTACGTTCACCCGATGGTAAGTAACGCGGTAACTTTTACAAGAATATTTTTATGACGTCATTCTGCACAATACATTCAATGTTTTAGCGTCCTTCAAGCCAGAATCCTCATCTATCACCAGCAAGGTCTGTCCTGAAAGTTCTTGTCTACGAGAAATAGTTACAAGAATTATACCATTGTCACTAACCGTTCATTTTGTATCCATATATAAATATGTACATTCCGCTACCGAGCGGGGAGCGACTACTCCTCCTGCCTCCCCATCACAGTGGGAGTCCGCCAGGCCTCCTGCCTCTCCCCTCTTCTCTTCTCGCTGTACCTCTGCGACATTTCCAAGGACCTCGGGATAAACCACGCGCTCTTCGCGGACGCCATCACCCTATACTTCTCGTGACGGTGCATGCGTTTCATGACGAAACGGCTTCAATCCGCAACCGAACGCCTTGGCGCGTAGTTCAGGAAATGAAGAAGCAACTACAATCCTGAAAAGACTAAAAAGAGTGAAGCAACAAATATTACAAATATTAGAAAATCGGCGGTAGTTAATAAAAAACAATATACAACACCCAGAGACGTTCGTTACGAGCAGCATACTTCTTCCGATGTTAATACGATGAAAATGATAGCTCACGCCACGTGTACAGTAGTCAAAACAACTATTTCATTATTATGCATTTTTTAATAATTGTGGATTAATTAGTATCACAATTTGAAAATAATATTCTGAATTATTAAATACATTTAAGAGTGAAATATAAACAATAAAAAATTATATAGATTTTTATTACATTTCGAGAAATTCAATTCATTCCAGCTCTTTTTGTAAGATTCAATAGAACTACTGTTCTTCCATCAAAATATTTATAACTAGACATTTTTCCTTAATGTCTAACACAAATAAATAAATATAACCCGGAATTTTCTATGTGAGTATGTTTTAATATCCACAGCCTTGTTGTTACTTAATTTAAATGTCCAATTGACTTCAAGTATCAACGAAAAATACTAACATACTTTCCACTTTTAAAGTAATTTTATTTTAATTTTTTATAGTCTAATGAGCAATAAAATATTAAAAATAAAATTAAGCGTGAAAAGGGGCCCGCTCATCGATTAACAATTATAGGCGCTGCTCCGAAATTTGAGACGGGAAAAAAGTTACAATTAATTTAGCTTGGCGACAATTGGCAATGTCCGGCCAATTGGCAGTGCTTTCGCGCGAGCTGCGGCATTTCGGTGATGGTAGGTTTTTTAAATTTAAAATTTAAAGCTTAAAAAATAATAATAGTCTTTATTTTGGTACATTCATATACTTACTTATACATACATATGTAAATAAAGTTCTATTTACTTTATCAAACTTTGAATTCGGCGCGCATCGCCTATGACTTGAAGTTTGTTATAGTTGTGTGCAGAATTTAAGATAGGTTGTCATCTGTCAAATAAGCCACTTGCAAGTAAAATTAATAGTTTGTTTAAAATAATTGGTATAACAGTTGTTTCTCTTTTTGGGTAAGTTTGAAATTAGATAATTTAAAAAAAGTTTATAATTAATTAAATATATCTCTTTTTAGAGCAACACACACCAATAAAAAGTGGATGAAAACACATTGTGAAACAACATTTTGAAAGCCGTTTTGACAAAGAATGAATAAATTAAGATTTGAATTTGTAGTAAAAGCGAGTGACGACCAAAAAACAAATGTTACCTGCATAACCTCAATTACGGATGCAGATAAAAATACCTTTTTATTTCCGGATCATCTTCAACCAGCAAGACAGCATGAGGCAGTTATGAAAACTTTAGTCTTTCAGAAGGTCAAAACTACAATTCAAAAACGATATGATAGAAGACAAGTTTGGATATCGATAACACCAGAAATGAGTAACGTATATATGGACGAAGATGGAAATGTAGAATTTAAAG
The DNA here is from genome assembly GCA_018246255.1 of Pachliopta kotzebuea. NCBI lineage: Eukaryota > Metazoa > Arthropoda > Insecta > Lepidoptera > Papilionidae > Pachliopta > Pachliopta kotzebuea. The sequence goes on along the minus strand of DWLS01000232.1, from coordinate 29,892 downwards.
GATATCTATTAAAGGTAAGTAAACATCGAAACGAAACGAAACATTAACAAACCTTATTAGTTCAGGTTATATTACTAAAAGCTCCAATTAAAAATATAAGGATTACGATTTTGTAAATATTGGTTGAATTGTTTATTTCATTTTAAAATACTACTTGGTTTATATGTATAAATTTCCGATTTATACGTTTATATTAACGTGTTGATTTTATTGCCTTATAAACATTATCCATATTTGTTAGCTTATAAATAAAAGCTTTACGTGTTTACATTACTGAATGTATTTGGCATTTATTTAATAAAAATATAATTTAAAACAAACATGGCTACAACAGGTAACTAAAGAAACTATCACATAATTTCTCTAAATTTATTAAGTTTCAGAATAAATTAAATAATATATGTAGTAGATACAAAAGATATTACAATTTTGCGTTATACATATATTAAATGTATAAAATATATTAACTTAATTTTTCTCGTGTATGGTGACTGAAACAGAATGGCGAAGACAGCTATTACGGCGGCAGACATACAATGAGAATTAAAGTATTGCATAGAGTTTGAATTCTAACTAATCCTGTTGTTATGTATACCTTTCTACTTGTTTATTTCCGGAATTAAACTAGTGACCTCTCTGTGTTATAAGGAAATCAATTAGATAATTTAAAAATTCTTAGTTTCATTTTCTTTTGGAGTTCTGCGATCATAAAGAAAACTCTGTCGGTTCCGAACGGGTACGTTTTCCATTATTTTATACTATTTATTTTATTTTAATTCTAAGTAATTATTATTTTATCCTATTAATATAGAGCCTCTCATATATGTAGTTTGAGTATACCTTGCTTCCGTAAAAGCAAATATAATATTATATTCACATTAGACACGCGTCACATCCCAAGTCTCGTTTTCGCATTCGTAATAACGACGGAAGGAAAGCAATGTTAAAATTAACTTATACATGAGTACGCTTAGCACGTAAGCAAAATAAGATTTAAGTTGTCTCTTAGTTCTCTTTTTATGTTATATTTATTTAGCTTTTACATGCCTTATAGACAGAGTAAATAAATCATTTGTAGAAAAACATATTTCGGTTCATACTACCAAAATTTGATATTTATAATTTCATAAACACAGACGTAGAGTTTTATAGTTTTTTTTTAACTTAAAGCTTTGGTAAGATGTTATTTTGATTGAGGACTCATTATCTTGGTAATTTTACTAGATAAACCACTTAAGAGAACGTAATACAGCACTATGTGCTATTTCTATTTGGAAGAGTAATTAGTCCGGCGTGGGAGTATCTCCAGTTATATGACGTACAAGAAATTATTTAAATTAATTTTAAACTGACTTTTTATTATATTTACTTATCAGTTATACTTTAAAATATAACATGGCAGAAATTCTTTCAACTACTTCAACAATACAATATAGAACATTGCACTAAATTTAGATACAATAAATTTGCAATTAGATATGAATTAGCTAGTTGCAACAACCTTTAAAAAGTTTTGTGTACTTTTAGTAGACTATGAGAAGTTTTAAGTTTCAGAGTACATATTGTTATAATACATAGAATGCTTGTTTAAAAATGTGTTCACGTTTGGTGCATAATATTTTTTAAACAAAAGTGGGAATTGAGAAAAAAACATATACTGCAATATTTCATACATTCGACACAATGAAATAAATCTTTTGAGAATGCTATTGTATCGCAAGCTTTTCGAATTGGAATAATGAAACTTGTACCTGTTTAAGATTTGTTTGTTCGGTACTTGTAGCATTGTAATATTTTTTCAAAACTTAATGATCATGCTTGTTATCTGTAACGTTTTTTTTAGCTTGTAGATTAATAAATTATCGTGTATAATTATATTTTTAATACTGACAGATAGTAATAAAATTTGATAATATTATAAAAGTTTACTACAGCTTGGCGGAAGGACATAACACCTACTAAACGAAAAGAGAAAACCTTAGAACAAAAAAAAATGGCAGTGTGGCTTTAATTAATATATATGTATATCCATTGCTAATTTACCATTGAAATAGTAATAATCAAATTAAATAATGGGTTTGGATATAAGAAAGTAACTATTATTCACACATTACACACAACACTAGTACACAAAGGCAGTGTGAAGTGGATCGGTCTACGACAGTGTAGAGATATTTAAGTTATACTATATTTATATGTAAAAACCATGATATCAAGTTCCACACAAAGACTACTTTTGAATATTAAAAATATATTAGCGATTTGAATACAAAACCCTACCAACTTAATCACAAACAAAGTAGCAAATTCTTACTTGAAACAAGATCTACTAATTTGGAGGATTGTCGACGCGCTGTGAAATGGTGTTTAATAAAAGTTAATGAACCGCTCTATTGATGGTTCCTGGCATCTGTCGGGAACTTTGTTCCCAGGCAGGTTTTTTATCACTGCTTATTAGCATTTTAATACAACAGACAAATTACAAAACATACGAAGCCTTTATTATGAATGTCACTCATTAAATAATAAAGCGTTATCTGTATTCGTAATTGACTAGTAAAACCTGCAAATTTCATAAAACATTATCGTGACGACTTGTGAATTATTATTATTATCAAATCAAATCTCTTTATCTGGGATTTTCAGTAATTTAAGTACTTGCCAGAAACTGGTAATAGCCTATATTGAAATTTATTAATAAACCTATGGATTTAATTTCGTCAAAATCGGTTAAGGTATGTCGGAAAAAATCTAATGAATATGCAGACTGATAAAAGTATAAAATCAGTTTGTATAAGCAGGTGAAATTTAGAAATTTATAAGTCTTATTTTGATATTATAATTAGAATCCTAAAATTGATATAACAGTAGAGGTAAAGAAGATACGAACGTTCTTATGATAGTTTTATTTGAGGTGAAGAATAGGTACATGATTTCATAATTATTGAAAATGCTATTCGTTGAACCCATTAACTCACTATCTATCTAAACAATGAAAGCTTCAAAATTAAAATAAGTAGTTGAATGTTTAAAAGAGATATCCAAATCCAGAGAGGTCTATGCACTTTGTGCCTAACGTATACCAAAATAGCGATTTGCAGGTGCGCTTACATATTTACGATATTAGTACGAAGTCACCAAATAAAAACAGAAGTCATAAACAACAAATATTTCTTTTAGTGTATCTAAACTCTGGAAACCGATATTTCACGAGATTATTCTGTGAAGGCGTGATGGAAAACAATAACAAGCATAATAAATTAAAGCAATGGAGAACGTAATTCCAATAGCCGGACATCCTTTTCATTGTTTAATGTAAAATTGATTGAACCGGAAATATATTCAGAGAAATCTTCCTTTTATATCGTTTACAAAGAGGAAGTCGAAATGACCTTACTTATCAATTATTACTCAACATTTAATTACGCCTTCTTTCTGTATGGATGGGATAAAAGAAACTATTTATAAAATTCCTACTTACATAAATATATATACCTTCTTTAATATTTTTTGCAATATTTTTTCACACACAGTAGTGTCACATCATACCTTTATTTATTAACCATGTTTAAAAATATATTTTTTAATTTTGTATAACCTAAAATAAAGTAAATAAATATTTAAAATTTGGAAGGGAAACTTCGAGTTTTGGAGTATTAAATAATTAGGGAACAAATTTTCTGCACCAAGTCATTAAACATTTACTCAAGCTTTTTTCAAAGCCTTTGTCTTTTTATAATTAATTGTAACAATTATGTAAATAAAATTACTACAAACATGTATTATATATTTTCCAACACGTTTAAAAATAGGCATTGTAAGTATTCGACCAAGAAAAGCTTTTATAGACAACGATTTTTACAGCTTAAACGTTATTAAAGAATCTAACAATAAGAAATTGTTTTTATCCTATTATTAGGGCATTCATTTGTGTTGTATGTTGAAATTAATCAGGTACTAGTGTATATACACAGTCTAGAATATAATAATAAAATTAAGTTTATGCACGCGTCACATCTAAGCGCTGTACTCATTCGTTATTGTGTCAGATGGGGTGTAATGTTGATATTAATGTAGGTACAGATTTAAATCTAATGTGAGACAAAAAAAAACCTTGGCTCCTTTTTTAAAAATAATCTATACGAAGACAAACTTACTTTGATAATACGAAATAAGCATAATGTGCAGTGTATATTATAGTATTATTACCAGATGTTGAACTTTCTGCTAGACGGTTAGTAGAGTAAAATTAAACCATTTATATTTCTTTTAATTAATTCAATGCTCATCCTTTCTTTGAAAACTGATAAGAAACGAAGAGGAAACTTGTTGATTGGATTTATGACGTTTTTGTAGAGATCCGATTTTGGGGAAAAATTTTTATTGGATAGAAGTGACACATAAAATACATATTGATTTTGCTTCCATTTATTTTTTTATTTTTTATCATTCATTATTATTTTAATCGGAATAGAAATTACGGTAAATTTTATTAAGTTTTAAGGCGTAACGTGGTGCTTTGTCAGCGCTATGTCTTCGTTATGGGCACATCATTTACCACATTAGTCGAATAAGAAAATCTTTGGAGTAATTGGTTATTTTAAATTTCTAATATTGTATTGGATGTAAAAGTAACTAGCAGTAAAAAGGCAGGGTGAGTTGTAAAGATTTTGCTGTGTCTAGAGTTTTCACATTAATTGAATATAAAGCAGAGCGATCCGGCGGGCAAGTAGCGTCGAATATTTTCAAAGTACATTTTCTTAGAGACTAAGCAGTCCATGTCAGCATTTTCCTTTCTTAATTAGAAGTTAATTACTTGACGACTGCTTTGTTTATTTTGTTCTGAGAAAATAGAAACGGCGGTTAGGGAAACCCCTGTTCTGGTTATTTTATATAAACGGATAATTTAACTACATAGAATTACTTGTTAACGAATATATATTATTTCGTTAAAGCTGTCCATGCGTTAACATACCCTGTACTTTTAAATTTAAATGGTTTAAACTTGTTTTAGTTCTAAAATAATAATAATTTCTTATTGTTATAATAATGTAAATTTAAATTACCGAGGCCAAAAATAAAAAAGCTTATTTATTAAAAATAATTGTTTTGCACTTAGTACTGCACTTGTTTATGGGTATGTTTATAAACTTATTACTATATTAACATATTTTGGCATTTTTAATTTTTTTATTTTCTTATTAAATGATAAATTATATAATAATTTAAGTATAAAATGCATTTTGAAAAATTAAAAAGAAAATTAATATTCTTAACCGAATCTCACTAAGAGGCGATATGATACCGCGTATCGAATTTATCGCTAATGTAAAGTTTGAAAAACTTAGCGCTTTTCGGTTTTTAAAAGAGAAACATTGTATATCAAATAATACATATAAACATTACATATAGGTATAAAATTCTCCTGTGTAGCCTAAACTTTACTTAATAATAATGTTTATTTATTAGTTGAATAATTCAGTAAACAGGTAAACACCTAAAAATTTGACCGAATTTGTGAAAAAAAAAATATCACAAATTCCTCCTCATAAAGGCTTTTATGTATTAGAATAGTATCAACGTATTTTTTATCATATAAATGGAATGATTTCACGGTCCTCTTTAAGATCCATTTCATAACACATTAGAAAATATGAGCTTCAAGTCACGCAATGCATGCATTATAGGTCTGTCCGAAAAATGTTTTATTTCTGCTAAATATTATATCGTTTTAGCAAGAAACATTTTCCGGGAACATTATACCTAACAAACTTATATTAAATCAATAACCTAACCAAAATATAGATACATTTCAAGACGTATACATACAAAAATTTATACATAATATACTTTTTGAAAGAAACTTTTTGGGATGAAGTAAATTAGATTTTATTCAAACAAAAAAGTTTTTAAAAAACGTTTCTTAAGTTTGAAAGAATTTTTAGAATCAAAACATATTTACAAAGTTAACGAACAACCTCACTTTTGAAATGATTAAACTATAATCTCACTTGAACCCATGACACACTCAAGTTTTAGGCAATAAGCCTATAACTTAACGCCAAAGTGGAAATTGTGCAAACTATTGAGCTAAGTAATCTAGAACATAAATCCTGAATTTGATAAGAAAATTTTCTCATGCTAATAATTCATTGCGGATTACACTAAAACTAACAAATGTACTCTAATCGATAACTATTGTGGTAACAGCTTACTATTTTACAAAAACCTTTCCAAAATTATATTTATTCCTTGAAAATACTTATAATATAACAGATAATATATTCATCTTTTATATATAGGATTCCTATACTGAAAAATTGTTTGAAAGTGAGATCATTACTAAATATAGAGATGTGTAGTTGCTGAGATACTTTCTTAATTGTCTACCATCTGAAGACGTTGCAATATATCGTCTTCAATATGTTCAGTTCATTTTTTTTACATCAAAAGTAGCCTTGTTATGTAACTCAGTTATCGGCCAATGTAATTTTTATTGTAATCGGTTTTACCATTTCGGTGATTAGACATCTCTGCGATGTCCATTGAGTTTAATCTTAAGTGAAGGAGAGCATTGCGACGACACAAACATGTACTATAAACAACAGCTTTCGTGGGCATACGATATCTTCCGCCTTCCATTTGGCCAGCGAGTACATTAAGTCAAAGGATTAAATTTCAATTATATCTCTTAATAAAGAAGAATATTAATTTAAGGAAGAATTGTTTTGATAGTTCCTGTTAATGCAATGTTTTTAATGTGTTCTAAAAGTTTTAGTCGTTTAATTTATCCGGTATTGTATTTTATAAAAAAATTACCAATTAGTGTAATTGTGTAATACATTATTAATGCTAATTAACGTTGGTAATAGTAAAAGTTTTTGTCAGCGTTTTTCACATGTTCACATGAGTATGTTCTTTCTCTTTCACAATTGTTTTTTGTATTATCCCTCTGGGCTTAATGTTGTACCGTCCAAATTTTGTTATAATGAACCTAACTGAACGATGTTGCCCTTGCGGATACAAAAATATCTGTAATTCAATATAAAAGTTACAAAAAATTATTAGGCTTAAATCAACATAACGATATATATATTAATTGCTTTGATGATTAATGTAATTCACTATTATTGATAAACTACTTCATAAACAAGTTATATGTCATACGATGCTGTATTAAAACGATACATTGTTAAACTAAAAAAAATATAAATTTCTATTTATTTTAGTTAGTTTTTACTTAGATATCACTTCAAATTGCAATAAGTATACTAAGAAATATAAAGAAATTATTTATAAAATATAATATTTTTGCTTTTCTGTAGTGGACCTGACTCCTCACGTGGAGGTCTCTTGTTTGTTTATAATGAAAATGATAGTTTGAAGCTACCAACTTCGTATTGTTGTTTGTTGCTATAACGTCATTTCTGTGTTGGGTGACTTTCGTTATGTTTTCATATGAGATCATGTAAAATTATGGCCCATTGTTATCACTAATTTTTTTTTAAATTAAATCAACTGTTCATTAATGTGTTCTTGATAAATATAATATTATCAATCTATGACCAAAATAAAATTGTTAAAGGGGCTCACCGAAATAATAATTTATTACCGTGAGCTACAATGTCATGCTTTGACTTAATTTCAAAACGACGAAATATTTCCACACACGGCGTCCGTTTCGGCGAAACGTGAAGTTTCAGAACAAGGGCATGAATATTCATTAAATGAAAGCTGACGAAGCTGTGTCAGTGTAGCGTTTCACTTGCCTAGCGTGAATAAAATAATGACAACAGGCGCACATCTTCATTTACTTTGTTGTGTATTTTTATGTGTTAGTTGGGTAGAAACTCGCCCGCTACGTTGTACAGGCGTTCCTTCGCAGTTCGTTATAAGGAAATAATTATTTTCCTGTTCCCGTTATTAGAGTACTAAGTTCGCCAACGCGCGAATGCAGCACAGCACACACTTTCTTTTGGTGATGTTTATTTTCAGCAATGGACTTTGCGTATATTTATTACATACATACTTTTAAACATATCGCGGTATTTGTTTACACATATTTCAAAGTTTAATAAAATTCAAAATAAATGATGGTGATGATGATGATTGTATCAAAAAAGTACGGTTTTTACAATTAATAACCGAACGAAAATAATCAGATTCTTTGGTTTGATATGTTTTGAGCTCAACACGATTAACTATTTCAATAAAATATTGTAAAATATGAATAGGATACCATTACGGTCTATATAATAATTAGTATTAAAATTAGCCAATATGCACTTAAATAAAATATTCATAATTTATAGTAAAAACTTAGAAATTTCGTCAGCGCATGTAACAGTGTCAGAGATTTATGCCGGAAAGCTTGAGAATCTAGACGAAAATACCTTTGTTACTTATGAAAAGCCGATTCAGAGACGTCGACTCGCGTCAAGTGGAGAATGTGCTCTACGTAATTAATATTTCAGTGTACCTTTAATGGAGAAAACGGAAGAACTCATATTTCATTACATGCATAAGTTTAAACTAGTAATAATTTGTGTAACGTTGATATATTCGTTTATTTTCAAGATATGTATGTAAATAAAACCGATAACAACTGATTTGACTGATAATAATAATATGCCTTGTGCTGATAAACAACAGTAAATAACATAAACAATAGTTTCAATAACAGAATGAATAATGTCATTGTAGTTCTTGTTCCTTTGGCGGTGAGCAACGAATGCTCCTGCCATCTGCTTTTATACAATATCATACGATACCTATTCAAACGCTACGTAGAATTGAGGAAACAATTTTACCGCACGTCACTTGCAATACCTTACATTTAAATCGAAATACACTTTGCTTATAGCGGAGTAAATATCGAGAAACTCTAAAGTTTCCTTCAAAAGTTGTAGTTGTTGTCACGTGGCGAGTTAGCCGCAATGCAGCTTACATTCCATAGCTCTAAAGTTATGTTACAGACCTAGCAAAGAAACAACACATGACACCGCTGTAATTTATATTTTCATGACAACAATATGATACAGAAAATATTCGTTGGGGCGTTAAAACTGCATACCTAATGTCAACAGATAACAAATACGTCTTTAAATAATTGCTATTATTTAAAATACTTAATTTAAATTATATTAGTATCAAGAAACAGCTAAAGTAATAATTATTAATTTAACTTATTAATGGAACTTTCAAAAAAGTGCAAATATGTAACTAAGAAAGTGAAAGATGATCAGTTTGACATTTCACAAAGATCGTGTAGTGCGAAAATATCCATAAATAAATAATTTCGGCTCGACCTCCAAAGATATGTGCCGTAAAACCTTGTAAATCTTACAAGATTAAGATTTATCGAAACTAGAAAAAAGATTTATAATTCTAGTTGAACAGCGGCTTGTTTTCAAGTAATTTTAAAAGTTTGATTTCAATACAAAGTCTCATTTAAAATATGAACATTGTTAATTAAATAGTGTTGAAACTTATAGTCGAATGAGTAATTTAGGAAGCAGAAATGTCTTTGATTTTCGTATTAGGTGTGACTTTATAGTGATTATGTGATGTATTATTTAATAGTTTGTTGATAGTTTTTCAAAAAGTGTTTTAAGGAAAAGGGAAGGTACATTAGATATGTAATAATTGAAAAGTGGAACGAAATCTCGTTGCACGGTGTAATGTGTATATCGCGTGCCTTAACATACGAGTACGGCGCGGTTGAAAGTTTACTACAGTACGAACTTCGGCAACAAACTTGTTTGTAAGTGGAGAATTTGATATCTGAACTGAATTTGCGATTTGTTTTTTTTATCACATATTATTACTATTTATTGCAGCGTCACTTGCCACTTACCACGAATCACTTTTTTTAAAGGAACCTAAATAAAAGAATGGGGCCAGAGGATTGTAATTGGTCACAATATTATATTAGCTTTTTTGGTCTTCAATAGGATAACGATTGTTCTTATTTTCACGTGATGGTAAATGACAGTGAGAACGTTATTGATGAACAATGACTCTCATATATTGATAGCCGGAACTCAGCAATAGTGTTATGATGACAGTTTTATAGTATTAGGATTGTTACTGGTTCATCGAGTTTATCATCGACCAAAGTATACTAATTATGTCTCGAAAATCGAACTATGGACTTTCACGTTATTAGGCAAACTGATAGTGACTACACAACGAAGTTATTTATAATCAAAGCTACGTTTCCGACATATTAGTAGTTTAGGATGAAATACAGATTATGATAATAAAAATCTTAATCTGTAATGTATTTAATAATTCCAAAGAAATATATATATAAAAAAATGCAATTAGACAAACATAAAAAGAGAATTATGCCGTGTTAATAAAAGATTGTCATTTTTATGTATCACAGAAGTTTAAACAAATTATTTATGTACAGAAAATTAATTATTATGAGATAATCGTTTCATTACGTATTTTCTCTACTCTAATGTACCGTACTGTACTGTACCGGAAGAAACTACTATAAAATAAATATTAATTAAACCTACCTAAAATGCAAAGTTATAGTTTAAGAATGAATATTTTAAGGTTTTAAAAGTCTTTAGAAATAAATTATTCACTTTAACTTAATTATTTAATTTAACTTTTACTTGCTTCCATGATTTTCACGAAAGCGATTGATTTATTGTCTCGTGTCTCTAATGATTTATTAAATAACTATTTATAAATACAACATATTAATATATAAAGGGCACATAACGACAAATAGTTTAGTTTAACCACTTGACGTGCATGCCCGAACCTAGTTCGGGTACGGCTTTGTGTCAAATCTGTGCATACCCGAACCAGGTTCGGGCATGCACCTTTTAAACGTTACTTAGCAAGTTTTCCCTAATTGAGAATGGTGATGAACCTTAAATATACCTAAGTAATTTCTACGTAACATATTATAGATTTCTGTGGTTGCAGCAAGGATGCGCTAAAATTCCGACAATTCCGAAAAAATGTGTGTCAAGTGGTTAAATTTTATTTACATATATATTTATGTATTTTAGTCTATTTAACTATTTATTTGTTTTTTTTTTATTAGTTTGTTATTATTTCTTATTCACGTATTATTGAGACAGTTTTTCTTGTTAAATACTTAATCATTTTAAGTTTTTTCCGCAAAGTTTATTTTCTTAGAAGGTCTATTTTAAAAACAATAATAAATTGATAATCAAAATAATTTTGTTCTGTAATGCAAACATTGCGTGACCGGGGCTAACCGTCTCCGATGCTTAATGGAACAACGTCATCACGAAATCAGCGAAAGATCTTTTTTTTGTCTCACAAAATAATTCCTTCTCAAAACATTGTTACATTGCATAAAATATTATTAGAAGTTTGGTATATAAAATATACAGAAAATCATTTAAAAAATGTTTAGGGACCACTACAATGAATCAGCGCAAGACCGTGCTTTGAATAATGAATTATAAGAAACATAAGTCATGTCTTATATCATCGGTTGAGGAGATTATGTGGTTGAAATTCAACAAAAAACTTATAAGTAAAGTTATGTTGAGTGACCTGGTTTTTAAAAAATATAAAATAGAGACTAAAGTCCCGAACGAATGCGCAGAAATATATAACTTTTATATAGGTTCGATACTTATATAATTCTATTTGGTTACAATACTTTACACAAATATTACGAAACAATAAACTAATAAACAATGATTCTTTGACTGTACTGTTATCCTATTAGATTCTTTACCATAAAATCTTTCTATTACAATTTATGATGCAGATAATGATGGTTACGCTGATATATATCACGAAATTGTAAATTATGTATGTATTTATCTAATCTGTCAATAACTTAAAAGAGGCATCGTTTTACAGTAAAATAATTTTCTTCGCAAATCAGATCTACATAATTATAACAATTCTTATCACGTCTCACCAACTCGTGTAGTGAACAAACTGAAGTAAGAAAATCTCACCCCTATTTGTCGATAAATTGTTTCGCTTGTTAATTATGTTTCTACACTCGCTAATACGTGCTGTGATTTTAAATATGTTATGTGTTTGTTTATTTATCAACGTTGTTGTTGACGCAATTAAAGATCAGAGAACAGATGAATATTCCTTATTAATTATAGAAATTCTCTTAGTTTATAGCGTGCAGAGAGTTTAAATGAAAAAGGCTAACAAGCGCTTGTATCTTTAAAAATTCAATACCGCTTTATACAGGGATTACTGTATTGTAATTTAGTTCAGACGTTGTTAATAGACAGAATTGTAATATTAATTATATATATAGTTTTTTTTTATTATTTTTCTTATCCTTTTCTCTCGTAATTTTCTAACTTTTACGAGTTTCTCAAAGAGTACACGATAACTTATTACCCACGTTTTCTGGAAATGTTGTTATGGATATTTTCCAGGTCTATTTTAAATCAATGAACATGATTGTGAGATTTATTACTATAAATAGGTTATAAACTGTAGACTCGGAAATATTTATTGTTGAATGTTTTCAACGATATATTTTACTTTTGTTGTTGTCTGTTAATAAAGTTAATCATGGATAATAAATGAACAGAGGTCATAAAGTGACAATGAAAGAATTGGCCAGGAATTACAAATCGATTTTTCGGTGTTTTAATTATCTTCTCTCTTAACAGGCTCCGAGGATGCAGGTGTTAAAGACTTGACACTTTTGGTCAAGGGTCAATTGGTGAAAGGTTACAAAGACAGAAGTTCAAAAATTTTAAGTAGTATGGATATTCTGCCAAGTCCGATCTGCGTGTTTATTGGTTGAAATTAGTTTGGAACCAACTAGTAAATATAGGAATTGAGTTCAATCATTAACTTTTGTATACATTTTAATTTGTATTATTTTTAAAATAATTAAGGATATTCCGAGAATTAGCAGCATGTTTTTATTAGTGAATGCTCTTTTCTTTTCTTTAGGAGTGTTATTATCCAACTCATCCCGTTTTAAATTTTTTTCATCGTATTTTTATATAGTGTGGTGGGTAGCACAGAAAAATATGTTTTTCTTTCTACTGAAAGAGATTTTTTTTAAGATGATATTTAAATGAATATCTATTGAAACTCCAATTAAGGTTTACATTATTTTTTTACGATTTATATTTCCTGGATGAAAATGTTAGAAGTAGTATTGTATACATAAATTATATTGTATTTTTCTTTTACATTAAAGGTGATATTTACATATTTCAATGAGGCATTTAACGACTAAATTTTATTTAAAAATATTAAATACTTCTGTGAATATTAGTACCACAAATATTCACTTTGTTATGTTGTAAAAATGTATCTAAATGGAATTTTAAAATAAAACAGAAAATGCACTGTAAAAGTAACATTAATAGTAGGTTTATAAAACCACTGACGTTTATCTGCGGTTTTATTTTCTGATACATTTTATTAGGTACATATGTATTCGCACTTTTTTATTTAAAAAGTCTATGCAGTAGTTATTACGCGGGATACGTTATAATAATTCCATACTAATGAATTGCTATAAAGATATAGATGTGATTTTACTACATGTTATTCTCTTCGTTTCTTCGTATTAGCGGGCATAAAATTTAGTTTTTTTTTTTAAATCTCAAGTACTTTAAGTTTTCTGTATTTAGATTTATTGTTCCGTACAAAGTGCGGTTATTATGTTAAGTATGTAGCTTTTAGCACTTAAGGAACACTAAATATACGTATACAAAACAAAGCAAAATATAATCAGTAAATTTGGAGAAAGCTTTGATCTCAGTAAAAGAAGTTTGAAGCTTGGCTGCCGCCTTTTACTCTCCGACATCGGAGAGATTATCCACTTTGTTTGGTACCTTTTACATAATTAATGAGACGTTTTCAGTGGAAAATTGTTAACGCTACACACGAAACGCCAATTTTCAGGTTGTTTTGTAAGGATGATGAAATGCTTTTTTAAAATGTCATTAATTATGTATTTTAACCATTTCGAACTTAAATACCTTTATTAAAAATTAAAGATAATGAGAGATAAACGTTACAATGATGTAATAATAATTAAGAAATGAAAATAATATGAAACGTTGGTTTTACTTTGATAAATTTATGCAAGGAGAGATATTAATATTCGTTTAAACTATGTTTTTACTAAATTGATACAGATTTTTATATTTCAATCGTTCACTTTGAAAGTAACGCATATTTTCAAATATTAAAAGTTTAAATACAGCAGGAGAAAAAGTAAAGTAAACACAGAACAAAAGCAAGTATTTTTAGTCAAACCTAAAATTTTCGGAATGTATACTGTGTTATTGTCTTCAATAATTTTTTTAATATATTAGTCATTCTACTTATTTTAGTTACTCTACCGTACAGTAGTTACATTGATAATTTGTTATGAAAATATAAACAAAGATTAATTGTTTGTCGTTTGACAATGTTACTGCTAAACTTTGTGCAAAATGTTGTCCTCAATATTTTTTGTTGAACTTTGTTTAAATATTTCCAAACACAAAAATGTTTTCTTGATCCATATTTTTTTTATTTACAACACACGTGACGACAGTTATTTGATCAATTTATTTTTTCTGTTCAAAAGATTAAATGGTAAAATTTTCAGAATTAATTTTAACCATATGGATGTGAAAACTTCATATATTCATTGTGATATCACATCAAATAATTGTAAAGATTCGATGAAATCCTTAAAAGTGCAGTTTAATTTATTATAGATATCGCGTCTTAATTTTGAGTAACATCAACACAATGTAAAAATTAATCAGTAAAACTTGAGAAACCTTTGATCTAAGCAAAAACTTAAAGTAGGGTTGGCTTCTTTAATTTCCAGACGCCGACCAGATTATCCACTTTCGTTTGCCGGCTTTCGCATAATTAATGAGGTGTTTTGTTATTTTTTTTTAATATAACGGGAGATCATAACAAAGGCATTATAATTTTGACCCTTTAGTATTGAGTTTTAATTACATAATTTTTTATAATAAATACAGTTAAGTTGTAATAGACGTTACTATGTAACTTTGGTAAACTCGTAGATCTTACCTCTCACATAGTGAGAGGAACTTATTCATTGATGGAAGTTACTTTAAACATAAGAATATTCATTCGTCTTAGTAATCTTTCACCCAAAATCTTTATCTGTCTAGGTTTTTTTCGTTACGGGGGAAAATCTTTAATTTGGATTTTCGGAGGCCCTGTGTCTTTTTCGGCATGTCAATAATTCCCACCACAGCCTTAGATGTGTGTTTTATACGGTGTCATTTGAAAATAGCTAGATTTACAAAATGATGTCTAGCTAAAGATAAACGAAAAGAACTAGATTACGTAGACACTAATGCGATTTCCATCGATCGTAGAATCGCAAAACTTAGTGTTTGTACTATGTAACTTGTCTTCTTAATTTTTAAAAACGTTAAAATGCTTTTATTAATATCAAAGTAATTGACTTAAATATTAGGCAACCAAATTTCAATTAATTTATTCATTTCCGTTGAAATGTGCTTGTCCGTTATACTTTTCCTTTAAAAAATATAGCTCCAAATTATTCACGCTCGTTAACACACTCATACAAACATTCGCATTTGCAGGACCGGGAGAAGATGGAAAGGTATAAATAAATATGTAAGGCCACACTCAATTTTGGAAGAGGCTTTGTTATCTTTGTATTAAAGGGAAATAAATTACGGCATTTTAAATGTTAAAAGGGTACGAAAGTCTTTATTTTCTTAGGATGTAAGAACATTGTAAGAGTGATTTAAACGATGTTCTTCGGTAGCACAACTGATAAACAAGGAACTGACCACGGCGGAATATTTACATTATTATATAATTTATAAGTATAGGAACAGAACAAATAGAGTATTGTATCAATATTTTTCATATTTGTAGATTTTACGTATTCTAGGCAAACTAATTTCCGTAGACGAGGAAATTAAGCTACGTTAATAAAAACATGTTCAATGTTATGGCATCATTACAATACGAAGTTCTATATAGTCATTTTCATCAAACATCATCCCAAAAAAACAAAAATAAGTTATATAATAATCAGTTAAGCCGTGTTGAACAAGCCAAGTGAAACACTACGGATCGGATCATCATAGTGATTTAATTATGACATTGTCTTGATATTTCAATACAAATATCTAAATAATATGGATATTATTTCAAAATTTGACGCAGTGGAAGTTTTTTGTAAGTATTTAATGCATGTTAGAAATATTTTCTACTAACAGGTATATTTACAGAGACATATCGAGACTAAAAATCAATGTGTACTTTTCAAATAAAACTAAAATTGACGATTAATAATCAAACTTTTTGGAAATCAATTTTTTTTCCTTTGATTAGAGTTGACTTTTTAAATTATTCTCTGCCCCTTTTTCATTTCATTAAAATCTAACCCAAGTAAAAAATTAAAAAAAAGGCTTTTTATAGTCATTATTTTGTTAAAGAGAACAAATTTGGCGACTTGACGGTAAACTTCTGAACTACAACTGCCACATAGGTGGCAGCTATTATTACCAGTATCGCACTTATGTCTTCAAGTTGTATTTTTGTCATTACGATGGAAAATTATTAACTCATAATTGAACGATTAAATATCTATTTGTCGTTAGCTTTAATAAAAAAACATGAACATTTTTTTCAAGTAATAATAACTTAAATACATTCTTAAAGTTTTACGTTTTCTGTTTCGAAAAACGAAATTTGTTATACTCTAATTGATAGGAGTAAATCGTCTATTTATTTCAGATATTTTATTATAGCAACAAGATCAGAAATGAGGACTTGAAAAGGAATAAATTTTTTAAAAACTTTTAATAAAAAAAATTATATAAACATATTGGTAATTCCAATACGTTGTAACTACGCTCTAATGAGGTTTTATTACGTATTATACTTCATGATCGAACAGTACCGATTTAAAACCTTGGCACAAATATTTTGTACATGAAATGTTACGTGCTTTTGAAGCACTTATACTTGACATTAGTACTTCAAAAGCACAAACCTTTTAATAAAGAATGAAATAGCCTGTGTTATTTGAACATCGACATTTAAAACTTTTCTCACATAAACTTTACAAATTATGTATATAGTCATGATAATAATGTATCTTCCGCTTTTACTCCAACTTATGCTAAACTTATTACAAATGTTGAAGTAGTTTGAAATCTGTAAGACCCGTGTGTATTATCATTAACAGAGTTAATCCTGCTTTGAAAGCCGAAGAACTTGCATTTTCCCCGATGACTTCTTTGCTCTGAAAATATAATAAATCAACTTAAAGTAAATTCCTTGTACAATAATGTTTAGTACTATTACTATATTACTCATCAGTGTTCATTTATCGTAGATATTTCTATTACATTGATTCAGTGTTACTAATAAAGATATGTATTATAATAAAGTAACAACGTGTCTATGAAAACCTAGGATATGTATAAGTATAACATTTGTTTCTCATAAAATTTTTAGCATAACTGAAAAGACAATATTGTATATTTAGGTTTAATAAATATGTGAGATCTAATATTTTATTGCCTTTTAACACTCTTTTTTCAATTTCATTAATTTAAAACCAAAAAATGTTATATTGATCTAATATATTGCTGTAATGTATTAAAATATTAAATAACAAAATATCTTGAACATGCATTAAATAGAGAAATAAATGAAACGTTGAATTATTTTTAATGTTTTCTTATATTTATTTATATTACATAATTGGCTCTAGGTTATAATTTCACTAATTTAATTAATAAATGAACATGTTTCTCTGAACAATTAATACACAGGTTTTGGACATATTAGTTAGATAAGAAATTTGTCAACAAATGCTATGTAACTTTTAATCCCACGTATTTGTTTTCCTGTTTGGTCGCAAACTGTCATGGTCACTATCATGGTAATGATCTAAACATTAAAGGATCTATTAAATTAATGATCGTTATTATTAATGTAATGAGTGGAAAATGTATTATTTGATTTTGTCTTACGACGAGACGAGCATGTAATAGTTATTAACACGCACATAAAAATGTGTATTAGTGTATGAATTATATCTTAACCATTTTTTTGCCTTAATTGCAATTTTCTTTAAATATCCAATTTCCAATTTCTGGATAATCTCGATCTTGCGCAATTGAACATTCGATTACCCGAATACAAAGACTGGCTAAACGATTGAATTCGTAGGGTTTAATTGCATTTGAACCGAGAGCGTATGATATGAAAATTAAAAGCTAAATTTTTTTACAGAACATGAATACTTATTTAGGATGTACGTGATTTGTGTAATAAATATAGTATTTCGTAATAAGTAATAATTAAAATTAACAAACATCTTTAACAGTGTTCATGAGATAATTACGTAAAATTTTGTTTTAAAAGATGTTAAAGGTTCTTCAATTATTATTAATAAAAAATTCAGTAAAACACTGACTTCGTTAAGGTCTTTTTTTTTGTTTGACGTGGAATCGACTCGAGTGAGTCTTTCGAGAGGTTAAGTAAGTAATACACCTGGCCATAACGATGTTACGCTAGTAAGATTGGTTTACACAACACCGCATTGCGCTCTTTACCTCGGGACGTAAAATGTTAGGTTTTGTTACCTCAGTAATTTCATTAGTTACAACACCCTTCAAACCGGAACACAGTAATGTTTTTACGCTACTGTTTGGGAGTCGAAACAGGAACTGCGGTGGTATCTATTTAGATTAAGTGCAATGGAAGATTGGTGCAATTCCGTCTCAGGGAAGAGTCGCCATTATTTACACTTCTATTAATACCTATGACTGTACATAGACATGTTGAATTTGCGAGATTATTGCCACACTCCCATGATGGTAAAGGTCACAGGATTGGCTGCCCTTTTCCTGGCGTTGTGCCGTCTTAATCGCGTTTTACGACACGCTGAGGGCAAAGCAGCGATGGATATTCTAATCCGCCTCCTACAAGGGCAATCACAATAAATTTTGTCTTGTTTATTTCCTTTTCAAAATTTAAATAGCAAATAATGACCATACTTGTATTTATTTCGTTTATTGACGGAAAGTACTATTTTTAATTACGTTTTAGTCAAAAAGTAAGGTTCTGTTCAATTGCTTTAAACGTTTAGATATTACATAATATTGATTAACTCCCGAAGTAATAAAAAACTGTATTGAAATTAGACGAGCATCATCACCATGATTATTAAATATAGATTGATTATAAAAACTTGTCCACATTTGTTATTCATCAAGAAATGTATTGTTTCCCACATTTATAATTAGTATTCCAACACATGCCAGGCAGTAGCTGCGACTGCATGCAAGCATCTATAGGTACCCACTAGTTACTCGTTTGTCATCCATTATCATGTTAAGCCTCTTCCTAGTCCAATTTATCTATAAATAGAAGTTCTAGTAAATTATTACTGTTACATAGTATGCCCCTATACATCGATGAACTATATTGTGGACCTAATAAAGTGCATTTCCACTGACTATAAGTAGTCAGATAAGGGAAAAAATAAAAGAAACATTAGCTCCTTTTTGGTACATTATAGCTATACAGTTCAGTTTATAAACGATTCTGAAATCATTACATAATTATCATTAAACATAATGTTTCATAATTTGATAAGTCGGGAGTTTCATAAGTTTTGAGTGGAAAATCTCTTCTAGATATAATTATTACTTCAGTTTTTAGACTTTAGAGGAACTACTTCTTGTTTCATAGCAAACTAATGAAAAAAACGGAAATTTGTTATAAGTTAAAGGTTTTATTTATTGATTAAAGAAATCTCCTGCAAAATAGCTTTAAGTTTTTAATCTTCTTTAAAACAAGCATTATTTTATCGCTATTGTAGATAGGCAATATATGTAAGTAATCATAGAAAAAAATAATGGTGAATACATTTATTTGATAAAACTCATTGGAAAAGTTGCCATTTCTCCTTAGATCAGGTATATCCTTTTATTCGCCTTTTATGACATGCCGGTGGTAGAGGGTTGTTTTAAGTGGTCACTTTGTAGTAAAAATAGTTAGTTAATTAGATTTGCAATATTTTGCGTTTACCTTTCGAAAAGGCGTTGCCTAAATCCTTTTCGAGTTGCTCTTCCATCATTTTTAATAAAGGAACGTGAAATTTGTACGAAAATTTTTGCAAGAAATCTGTATTTTGCAAGTAAGTTTTCGACTTAATGCCTGTTTCGAGTCAAATAGAGTAAACGTTGCACTGATTTGCAGAATTTCTCTGAAAATTATATTTTACAAACAATTGAACATGACGCTGTGACGCTGCTTTTAAAATTTCTTTTTAGTCTCTTTTTTTAAATAAAACAATCCTTCACAAGGAATTCTCAACCAATAATTTGTGTTAGAATATAATTCAATTAAAAACCCTTGAAAATCCAGTTATAAAGACTTACCTAGAGCTACAGTTATATATAAAATAAATATATATTGAATATATGAAATATTTATTGAATTCTAATACAGATAGATTTCTTAATTGTACCTTTCTTATCTTAGTAGTAATCTAATAAAACCGTTCTAATTATTGTTTTTTTTTATATGTGGAAGCCAATCTCAAAAGCCCTTGAAAAAGTAATTAAAAATCGGCTGTCGAAATTTGGGCGATACTGAAATAGTTTTGGTGGATAAAATGTATTTAAATAAAGGTCTCATAAAATTTAAAAAATCGCAATCCTGTAGGTAGAAAAATAAAAATAATTATTGTGCTTGTTAATCACCCTTGAAACATTATCTTTTTTGTTTCAATTTGCTAACTGACTAGACTCTAGTGAAACAGTATGAATTAGATGTATTATAAAATAATTAAACATTTTGTCTAAGAACCGCAGAAAATATTAACTTCTACAGTTATCGCAATAATTTCATATATGGTATACCTATATTAAATCTTTTGATCATTATTATGATTTTGTTCCGATAGCATTATGTTAAACTATTTCCATAAATATATTGTCTTAAAATTGGGCACATTATATTAATAATATCTGCGAGAATACAATGATTTATTACGCATAACTCGTATATTTTCTCTAACAGCAAATCTCTTGTCTAACGAATAATTAGTATTGAAACTCCCAAGTGTATCATCATTCTCAATAATGGATGGATGTACAGAACATCAGCGTTATACGAGAATATAAGTTTTAACTATTTTAACGATTGCGTAAACCAAAAAACCACAAAAAAAGTTTTTCATTTTGCTTTATTTTAACAAATAATACTCCAAGGAACGTCTTTTAATATTTCTGTCATTTATTTAAACTTATTTTCTGTTATTAAAAATATGTAATTAGAATGAAATAACTTAATAATAATTATATAATAACAAATAAATTCTAATCGATTGGACTTCTTTGTAACAATTATAAATGCCATTTCATGCCTTTTTTTTCTTTTTTGTTTTGTTACAATATTTATTAGAGATCAGTGCTTTAATATAAAATGGATTAAGGAGTTTGTTAACAAATAGTTTTTAAAATTTCTATCATACACGTCAAGGCAAAAAATAAACATAAAACTGTTTATCAGGCAACAAGCAAGAATTGAAAATAATTATTTTTTAAAACTAAAAAAAAGATGTAAATGTGTTTTAAAGTGGATACCATCTCAATTGAAAATATATTGAATGAATATAAGATCAAAGCTAGGTTTTAGCTCTGATGTTGAATTGCTAAGGGAGTTGCAGAGGTTATTTGCAGAAAGCCGCAATTGCATAAGGTGAATCAGTAAACTAATTACAAGGAATAATTAACTGATTAACCTTCTCCACCAGGTTGTGTATAAATGCTACATTAAAAGTTAACTTTTTTCTTGCATATCTCCAAGAAACTTCAGTTCAAAGAAGGTGCCCTACATAATAATGTTTTTAAAGAAAAAGTTTCTTTACCACCTACTAAGTCTACTTAACCACATTATTTTTGCTGACATCAATACTTAATCCACATTTATGTCGATTGTAATGATTTTTTCTGAATTAAATTTATTATGCCGTAATTTTTTGCAAAGTTTATCATCAGTCTATCAGTCTTATATATTAGGGTTTATCAAAATAATAATCAACGTAAAAAACTGTCAAAATAGTAATTAAATAGTTTTATATATATCATGGGCTCCAGATTAAATCCCAAGTGTTACATCATTCAATTAGTGGTTCAAAATTTGGACGTCAACAAAGTTACCTTTTACATGAATTGTACTTTCGTAGATTACAAATAATTACTACAAAATTCTGTGTCGATATTTAAATATGCAAACGGTATTATTTGATTTTTATTAATTTATTATAATTTTAACAACGTAAATACGTAATGGCTAGTTTTAGTTACACATCATATTACATAAAGATTTGAAAGCCGTTGTAACAAACAAGTCCCCGAGTAGCTGCTACGTGGAAGTTTACGTTGATATGAAAATCTGAATTTGATGAAGGCCATAAAAAACTTGTAAACGCTGGCAGCCCATGACTCTTCGGTTTGAAGGTCCTCGCGAGAAACCTGTCATGCTTCTATAGCTGGTAACGATGATGAATTTGAAATCTTCGATTTTTGCTCCTTTTTATCTTGTACTTAATTTATATATAAAATATCACAATGAGATTAGCAATACCAGATATAAAGAAAAAAAATCTTGACGAAAGTTCTTTATAGGGGATCAGTAACAAAATTTTAATAATTGATAGATATTAAAAGACATTTTGTTGTTTTATCTAAATTTCAAATATGCTATGAATGTAGAATGAATAACAAAGCTTAGCAAAGCGTGAAATTGCAACTAGCTTATTGCGAACACCGTCCTGTGGCAGAGATATTAATTCACTTGAACAGTTGTCATAACTTTATTATGTTATTAAAATATGTATGGTATATACTGTTAAACTTCGCTGCGATATAAATTGGATGCCGGCATTTTTCACTGAATAGTTAAAAGTTACCTATTTCTCAATAAACTGCATTGAAAATAATTTTTAAATATCAATATCAACGGCTTTTCGTTTTATTATTTGTAATAAATCAAAAAAATCTTGATGAATATACGTATGATAAAAGTTAATTGTCAATAAAATTGGATCGATGTTAGGAGAGTATTAAATTATCAATGACACCTTAAGCCAAAGAACTATAGCACTGCAATTGATAAAACACTAAATAATTTTTTCCAACAAGTCATAAAAAAAGTATTTTCTATAAATGGGTTAAAGTTGTTATTTTTAACCATGTTTTAAATATATTTGTATTCTAAATTTTTGAATCTCTTAGTTTACAAGAATCTAATTCCATGGTGTTTTCTTATAACATTGATAATACCCGTTTATAAAAAACTGTTTCTTCAGATACATAATTATTTCGTGAATATATTATTTATTTTTTAGAGAATGAAATTAATTCTGGACTGTAGGAAAATAGCCATAAAATTGAAAATAGAAACAACAAGATATTACATATACAAATCTATGTTTACTTATATAAGTATGTATGTTATATTAAATCAAAAATGTGAAAGTGTTAAGTATATCACTACATATTTTCAAAGGGCTATTTCCGTTACGTTGCTAACAATGCAATTAATCATGGTACAGGCATAATTTATCTTCGTCTCGTAGTAAATAGCTAATTATGGACACAATGGCCAGATCAGCAGGTTCTTATTGATTGTCATCTATTGTTCGATTGTTATACTCAGATTCTTTGATAAGGAGCCCTTAATTATGAACGACGATTACTTTCTTATATAATACAATTGTAAAGTACTAAAAAGTGCATAAAAGTATAACAAAAGTTCCATTTTATATGCAAGTATAATCAATTTATAATATTTATATATACATCACAAAATCAACCGCCTTCAATCTTAAAATAATAATACATTGTCAGAAACTTTTAAAAGTAATTGAATAAACTTTTATACATTGTAATAATAGGAAAAAATTAAAAAAAAAAAAATTATGCTCTTAGAAGATGAGCAAGGCGTAACTAATGGTAAGTGATACGCTTGCCCATAAAAATGCGGAGCTGATTCAGATGGTGTACACAGTTCCACATTGCGCCTACCGCCTTGAAACGCAAGGTGTTAAGTCTCGTTACCCCAGTATTTCACTAGCAAATAGCACCCTTCACACCGGAATACAGTAATCTTTACACATTACTATTGGACGGCAAAAACCTACCTAGAAAGAGAAAGTTTTAAAAAATATATTTGTGAAGCGAATTCTTGGTGTTATGAGATTAGTTTGCTCCTTTTTTTTGTGTTAAAAACTTTATTTACTGTAAAATACATTTATACAATCAAATTGAATGGATAAATTGATTTTAATACACATCTTACGATTGATAGTAAGTTTTTATCGTCCAAAATACTGTGCAAACATTACTATATTCCAGGTAAAGGTCCTGCTCTTAAAGCTCTGTGAAATAAAAAATACTAGTTATTTTATAACAGAATAAGTTATAAGTGATAATTGAGCCATAGAAAGAAATTACATACAACGTAAAAATGTACTTTACTAAAAACAATGATATCTTTTGCATTTTATTTTTTATACTCAAACCTGTGTTTTTTGTTCTGTATAGAAAGAGATATTTGTAAATATTTAATATGTTTTTATCTTGAATTACCTGATTTTAAAATAAAAATAAACTGTCTTCTAGAAAACGATTTGTGTACAAAGATAATTTACCACGAAAACATTGAGTTTAAACAGATTTAACGAAAAGAAGCGATACCATTTCCTACATGTAAGTATAACTAGAAGTAACCATTTAAGTAAAAGTTAATACTTTAATTGATTCCAAAAAAACTGTGTTACAAAATTTAAAGTTAATTTCCTTGCAATTGAGGAAAGTTAAATTAAAAACTTTTACTTGGGTTTAAGAATAATGATGTAACTTACGACGTATTTTTAACATTTAATTTTTTCTCGCTCTCGCTCTTGCTTTCGTTTCCGCTCCCGCTTCCTCCTGCTGTTTCTTGCTACTTAAGTTTTCGCTTACAACAATTGGTAAGTATATTATTTCAAGCACGTATAAAAGATGACACTCCATTTTCATGTAAGTAATAAAAGAGATAAAAGGTAAAAGACCAGTCCGTTTACTTCAACGTATAATTATTTAATATAAAATAATAATTAAGCAGTAAGCGTAAAATAACATTTCCATAATTGAGTTAATTAAAATCCAGTTTTATAAACCTCAATTTAATGTTTTGTTAATCTTGAATCCTAATGGAATTAAAATATGAGGTCTTTAACAACAAAAATAAATTGTCTCATAATTTTTGCTAAGGTACCTTCGTTGTATAGATATTTTCTTTAGGTTAGGTTTAGGATTGCAAAGAAATATTTACTATATTTTTGATATCATTTTCATAAAAAAAAAAAAACATTAATAGACTTTATAAAATCCCTTTCCAGAGATCTTTTGCATTATGCTTAAAAAATTAATGATAGATCTAGGGCGAATCTGGCTAAGACGTTTAAAAAGGCGGTGAAGTATGAATAGTAGGAGATTGTTGCTTCGTGGGTAAAATGGCTGAAGATTGGCAGCGACGTTAATTAGAATGAATGTAAAAATAATTATTATATACAGGGTATTACTACATTTGGGTCCAACATGCGAATAAATTGTGTCATTATGATTTGACATTATCAACGTTACCGGTTGATTAACTCCCAGCTAGATATAGATTGTACTGGAGTATGGTTTTAATGAAGGCAATCCTGAACATATATTTTTTAAATGTTTACTTTTTCCCCAATCCTTCTTCGATTTTCTTCCCCTTAATCTCCTACGTCCTGTCAATGTAAATAGTTTATTAATCCTTTCCCACTCCACTTATATTTATTGTTTGTGTAGATATGTAGATAAGTATAAAATCAAATTGTAGTCGTATTTTCTTAGTTGTAATTGTTTGTACATATTTATAGTTTTTATATTAATAAAATCACCAGTCATTGGCGAAATAATTGCGCAGAGCAGTAGAAGCCATAAACCTAAGAATTGGATTAAATAGATTGTACTGGATATAAACTTTAGTAAACTATGAATTACATTTATAATATTTTTCGTCGTAAAAAGTTTTTGCGCTTACGGTGTTTAAAAAGAGGCATGGTACGCATAAATAAAAAGGTTTAAAAGAATGTTAAAAGCTACTAAGTTAAATAGATCACCGCAGCCGCAACCGGTCACCAACCACCGTTAGCCCCAAGATACATTTGTAAACGAACAAGTAATTAGTCTAAAATAGTCAAATGTTTGATTCTCATTCATTTTCGTCTTATATCTTTTAATGTAGATGTAATTTAAAAAATGTTTTTGTAATGATTACTTAAAATTAGTAGTAATTTGTATAACTGTACTGCATGACTGGTACAAGAATTTATTATATGATCTTTGACGTTATCGTGGTTCTATTTATGTGTTTAATTTAGATGAGAAGCAAAATAGTTTTTGGAACGTACAGAATAATTCTATGAAAAAGTTTACATTTGACTAGGACAGCGATTTAATAATAACAAGTGAGGTAAATGATTAGCACGAGTTCTTTTGTAAGCTTAACGACTTTGACGCCGTGTATTTTAACTTTATTTAAATTATTTTAACTAAATTTTGGATATTTTAATTGTTCCTCATTGATTTAATACATATTCTATAACAGGTTCAACAAACAAGATCTTTGACAACTTATTAATAAATCCAATAAACGATCGTCGCAATAAAGTTTAGCGTAACACTGGAGACAAACAAAGAAAATCAGGATGAAATCGATAATATAAGACCGCCATTTCAATGTGCAGCAAATTACCTAGTCTATCAACCTCAAGTGCGGTGTAGGCACTAATTAACTACGAAGTCTCCCAAACTGCAGTTATGTATGACCAAACCTCACGATTAGAACAAGTAATTAATCTAATGGTTGCCAATTCTTCTCTTCTGAGAACAAATTTGTTACCGTATCGAGTTTAGAACCTTATTTAGATAATAAAGTTTACTTGGTTAACGTGTGCTTTGTATGTAGGTTTAGTCATTGTTCTTAAAAATATGTTAGACTTTTTAGTTACTTTAAAGCGTACATACTACCAAATACTTAGCAGAAAATAATATTTGTGGTCTCACTAAAAAGAGAGGAGTCACACATTTAATGCATTTTAAATTAATTTCTTTGTTTATGTATATATTTCCCTTACTACAAAGAATTTATTGAACGTTCACCTGATGATGATAGCCTTGCCCATGAAATGGGCAGTGCTTCGAGATGGAAATGTTTTGTCTCGTTAGCGCCTAGTAATCTTTCCATAAAACTCTTTTGCAGCAAAAATAGCGTGGTGTTATTTCCTATGATTGTCTTCGGTACTATAGGCCGTCACCAATAAAAATTGTATGTATTTGAATCTTTTTTTTGACAGAAGGTAAGTCTCGAACTACTCGACTATAATTGGACGAAAAGAATTGGTCCAGCAGTTAAATACATCTTTGTCTATGTGTATATACCTATAAGAATTATGTATATGTATTTATATATAACAGGAACAGTTGTCCTATTATTGTTTCAAAAGTTTTTTTTTTAATTTTGATCTCAATATTAAATATTGTTTTGTATGCAGTAACAGCAAATATTGTAAGTCTTCATTTTCCAACAACATTTTATATTTATTACATTAAAGTAGTAAAATCAATATTGTTGCAGTAAGTGAGCGATGTGGCCCTAGAGACTGAATAGTTGTAAACAGTTGTTTTGTTGGTAATAGAACAGATTTCTTTTTTACGAGGGTTTCTATCAGGGGACTATATTCGGCAGAGTTTAGCGGAAACTTTTTAATGCGTATCTTAGCAAAATTGATTTCGTTTTTCTTTTAATGAAAATGTAAGAAATATTATATATTGTTTATCAATTTCAAAATTTTTAATGTGCATTGCAAGGATGAGCCTAAGGGAAAACCTTTAGTAAGTTGTCATCGCCCGCAAGCTATCGGTGAAAATCCAAAGTATGCTTACTGTGTCAAATTATGAAAAGAAATATAATGTTCATGGTACATTATACTTAAATTTTTATGTTAAAGTAAGATTCTTTTTAAAATGAATTTGCTAAAGCAAGAATCTATTTCATTGTACGACGAATGTATTTGAATAAAAACTATTGTAAAACTCATGAATGCTATTGTAACCGTACAAACAATAGTCTATAGACTTGACATAGCACCCTGATCGTCGTTAGGTATTAAATTGGTTTCTGGATCACTGACAGAGACAAATTATATCTCTACTAGCATTAATTGAACTGCTTAATCACAAATATTCTACGCATTGGTAGAAGTTCGTTTTTTGTCAAAATTATAAGTTAGAGCGGCTCTGGGGATTTTTTCGCAATACTCAGTGAGCTTTACTGCAGTTATGTATATTCAAACGAATGAAGATAATTAAAATAAGAAACCAAGCTGTTTTTTCAGTTACATTTAATTTCGCTTAGTTACTGAAACAAACTCCAGTGCAATGTGCTATCAACATTAAACAACACAATGAATAAGGCAGATGCCTTTTTCATTGTGTTGTTTAATGTTGCAATTAGAGAATTCATATAAGTTTTATTTTATGATTTGCTCATAAAAAGTAAAAAGCTAATATAAATTTTTTATACAAATTTTTGTCAGCGTCGGCAACTTTTAATTTCGTTAGAAATAAAATTAAATATTACATAATCAAACCATTCATAAGTAAAACATTTGAATAATATTTTGATATGCAATTAATTAATTAATTATTATTAGCTACATAAACAAGCACAGAGCTGAAAAGTTTTTAACGGATGGGATCCGTTTTTGATTTACAGTTAAGAACGAACACCTTTGATCGATTTCTCTTTTAAACAAAACAAACCAGAAAAAAAAATCATTCATATACCTTGTAAAAAAGTGTACAGATTGATATTACATCTTCATATTGAAGACCTTCCCTTTCCAAATAACGTTTTACTATCTAAAACAACATTACAGAAATAATTACTTGTTCAAGTTAAGTAGCATCTTCTGCCTTAAAGTTATATTATACACATTATGTAATAACTAGAGAGTGCTTCCCGCACGTATTCATTTATAAAATTTTACATAAAACAATGTTTGGAATTTTAATGAAAGAACGAAAAAGTTTTTGTTTAAAAACTAACTTTTTTTCGACTCTGTTTACTCGTTAAATAATAAAATAGTTTTGTAGGTATTCAAAAGTGAAAATACTAAACTACAATAATGATCCTAAGAAGTAATATTAAATATAAAATGAGAAATTTTGCGCAGTGCTGATACCTGATGGAAGTCATCGAGATTCATATGATCTATTTCTGCCTTTTATTAATTATTGCAGTTATAATTGCAGATAATTCTTAATCTCTTTGAACATTGCCGTGTTGTTCCTTTTTAATAACCATGTAAATATAAGCGAAATTAAAAAGCTATTGTAATAAATTATTTTATATGTCACGGCTATAGAAATATGAGGTAGCGAAAGCTATATTGTTATGTGCAATGTGCATCACTTTCAAACAAATTAATGTTATTACACATCTCGTTTCAATAAATTGAAGTGATAATTAAATTCAATAGTTATAAAATTATATTATTTACGTTTAACTAATTTGTAGTAATTTGTGCGTATGTTTATTTCTAATTTGCTTTGTGGGGCGCGCAGTAAATTAATGTCCTAACCTATGTTGTGGTTAACGAACAAAACGCCGACATATTAATGGATTCAATTATACGTAAATTTATTGTAAATAACAGAGAAAATCAGTGAAATTATATTTAAGTTGAAAAGAATCACTGGAAAATTTACTCATTATGGATAAGAATCGTGCAAGGTAGAAAATCGGAAAAGGTGGGTTCTA